>JAESVK010034945.1:0-14655 GCA_017140935.1 Hamamelis virginiana | reverse complement strand
ATTCCACGGGAAGATGACAAGGCTTTCCAAAAACGAGTCTATAAGGGGACATGCCAATAGGGGTTTTGTAAGCCGTCCTATATGCCCAAAGTGCATCATTTAAGCGCAATGACCAATCTTTTCGGTCGGGCCTAACGGTCTTCTCTAAAATGTGCTTGATTTCCCTATTTGACACTTCCACTTGGCCACTAGTTTGAGGGTGGTAGGGAGTGGCAACCTTGTGAGTGATGGAGTACTTGGCAACTAAAGCCGCAAAAGGCCTATTATTGAAGTGAGAGCCTCCATCACTAATGATAGCCCTAGGAAACCCGAATCTAGAAAAGATATTCTCTTGCAAAAATTTCACCACAACCTTGTGGTCATTTGTTCGAGTGGCCACTGCTTCCACCCACTTGGACACATAATCAACCCCAACAAGGATGTATTCATAACCATGGGAGACTGGGAATGGGCCCATAAAGTCGATGCCCCACACATCAAAGATTTCAACTATCAGAATTGGGCTCAAGGGCATCATGTCTCTTTTTGAAATATTCCCCATCTTTTGGCAATTTTGACAAGTCTTGCAAAACTCTAAGGCATCCCTAAAGATTGTAGGCCAAAAGAACCCACATTGCAAGACTTTTGCCGCAGTCTTCTTCCCACTAAAATGACCCCCACATGCCAAGGTATGGCAAAATCTCAAAATATCTCGTACCTCATGATCCGGGACACATCTACGGATTACTTGATCCGCACAATATTTAAAAAGAATAGGATCTTCCCAAAAATAATATTTGATTTGTGAAAAGAAACGATTTTTCCTATTCTTATCCCAATCCGATGGGATGAGTCCCGTGACGAGATAATTGATGATGTGAGCATACCAAGGCAAGTGATGATCAGAAATGGTCAAAATATGCTCATCGGGGAATTTATCCTTAATGGGTACAATGTCCAAGGATGGGTCAACCATGATTCTAGACAAATGGTCCGCCACAACATTTTCACAACCCTTCTTGTCCCTAATCTCATAATCAAACTCTTGGAGCAAGAGTATCCACCTAATCAATCTAGGTTTGGTCTCTTTCTTGGACAGAAGGTATTTCAATGCAGCATGATCAGAAAACACAATGACCTTAGATGCAAGAAGATATGATCTAAATTTATCAAATGCAAAGACCACTGCTAGGAGTTCCTTCTCGGTTGTGGTGTAATTGATTTGGGCATCAACAAGGGTTTTACTAGCATAATAGATAACATGAGAGTCCTTCCCTAGTTTTTGCCCCAAAACCGCCCCAATTGCATAGTCAGAGGCATCACACATAACCTCAAATGGAAGGGACCAATTGGGTGCTTGCATAATTGGGGCGGTGCTCAAGGAAGAGCGCAGCTTTTCAAAAGCTTCCATACAATCCTTATCAAAAACAAATGGGGCATCCTTGGCCAGTAAATTGCACATGGGTTTGGCAATCTTGCTAAAGTCCTTAATGAACCTTCTATAGAAACCCGCATGCCCCAAGAACGACCGGATTTGTTTGACAGTGGTTGGGGGAGGTAGTTTGGCTATCAATTCAACCTTAGCCCTATCTACTTCAATTCCCCTCTCAGAAATTACATGCCCCAAGACTATGCCCTCCTGAACCATAAAATGGCTTTTCTCCCAACTCAACACCAAGTTTTTCTCACAACACCTATTCAACACTTTGTCAAGGTGGGAAAGGCACTCATCAAAGGTGGATCCAAAGACAGAGAAGTCGTCCATGAAAACCTCAAGAAACTCACCTATCATGTCGGAAAAGATTGCCGTCATACATCTTTGGAATGTACTAGGCGCATTACACAAACCGAAGGACATACGTCTAAAGGCAAAAGTGCCAAAAGGGCATGTGAAGGTGGTCTTCTCTTGGTCTTCGGGGTACACAGCTATTTGGTTATATCCAGAATAACCATCAAGAAAACAATAATAGCTTTTACCCGCCAACCTTTCTAGGATTTGATCAATGTAAGGAAGTGGGAAATGGTCCTTTCTAGTCTTAGAATTGAGCTTCCTATAATCAACACAAACTCTCCATCCTGTAGTGGCTCTAGTTGGGACTAGAATACCCTGATCATTGGCTACTACAGTAATTCCAGACTTTTTGGGGACAACTTGGGTAGGAGCTACCCACTCACTGTCAGAGATGGGGTATATGATACCCGCATCCAAAAGTTTAAGCACTTCCTTTTTCACCACTTCCTTCATGTTAGGGTTGAGTTTTCTTTGGACTTCTCTAGATGGCCTAACCCCCTCTTCAAGGTGAATACGATGCATGCAAATGGATGGGTCAATCCCTTTCAAATCCGCCACCGACCAACCTATTGCTTCCCTATACTTTTTTAGAGTGTCAATTAGGGCTCTCTCTTGTAAATCACTCAAATCAGAGGCAATAATGACAGGGAGAGTCTCTTTGGGCCCTAAGAATGTGTACTTCAAATGGGAAGGCAAAGGTTTGAGCTCAAGTGTCGGAGGTGACTCCAACGAGCTAGGCATAGGTGTACTAGCCAACGGTGGTAATGGTTCGGGTGTAGGTTTCCAAGTTAGGCTACCTATGGATTGGGATGACTCTAGAACTTGATTCACTTCCTCGATGCATGAGTCTATGTCAAAGCTATCAATATCAAAGTAGGCAAGGCATGCCTCTAAGGGGTCCTCAGTAAGGATGAATGGGAGGGACTCTTCTACGAGCTCATCAATAATATCCACAAATGAACATTCCTCAAAGTGATGAGGATGGTTAGCTGCATGATAAACTTGCAACTTGGCCTTCATATTGCCAAAAGACACCTCCATAATTCCAGATTTGCAGTGAAGAACTGCATTCGCGGTCACCAACAAAGGTCTACCTATAATCACAGGGATTTGGGGTCTATTACTGTCCACAGGCTCCATGTCTAGGACTATAAAGTCGGCAGGGAAGACAAAGGATTCAATCTTAACAAGGACATCTTGTAGAACCCCCCTAGGCACCTTGGTGGACCTATCAGCAAACTGGAGAACAGTAGGTGTGGGCCTTAACTCTCCTAATTCCATCTTCGCATACACCGAGTATGGAAGAATGTTCACACTAGCCCCAAAGTCTACCAAAGCTCTATCCACAAAATGATCTCCTAGGAAACAAGGTATAGTGGGTGTTCCAGGGTCACTCTTCTTAACAGGGATTTGATATTGGCAGACTGCACTAGCTATGTCAACAAGTGCAGAGGATTGAGCTAAATGCACACGCTCTCTCCTTTGATGGGTGCAAAGATCCTTCAAAAACTTGGCATAAGATGGGATTTGTTTAATAGCCTCAAGTAGTGGAATATTGATTCGCACTTGTTTAAATACCTCCAACATATCATCAACAGAAACTCCTTTCTTGGCTTTTTTAGAAGGCGACACAAGCGCCGAAGGAAAAGGAGCTTTGGGCACATAGGATGCCACGGGGTCTTCTACCCTAGAAGGAAAGTTATCCCTCTCTATCTCTTCAACAACCTCCTTCTCAGGACTTCTCTCTTTTCTTTTGCTACTCTCATCACTCCCTACCTCTACAACCGGAGGTGAACCATCCTCATCCATGTCATCCTCTCCTATCCTATTATCCACCACTCTCCCACTCCTAAGAACTGTAATGGCTTGCACATCCTCATGCTTGACCGGCTCTTGAGAGGTAGAACTCTCAGCCACATAAGCTCCCTTGGGATTCTTAATAGGTTGACTAGGCAACTTACCCTCTTCCCTACGGTTCAAAGAAGCTGCTATTTGGCCCACTTGGGTCTCAAGCTTGGCAATGGATTGCGAATGAGAATGAAGCAATTGATTGTTGGCTTCCATGGCTTTTAGAGCACTTAAGACTTGCTCTTCAAATCCCGGGGTTCTTTGAAGTTGTTGGGATTGTGGTGCTTGGACAACTTGTTGACTAGGAGGATGGTAAGATGGTTGAGAATGAGGCACCATAGTGCCTTGAGATTGGTATTGATTCTGAGGTTGGGGAGGCCTATAAGGTGCAACCATGCCCTGATTAGGTCCTTGGTAATTGGGTCTCATAGGTTGAGAAGATTGGATTGGAGGCCTAGGTGGTTGTTGTTGACCCCAACGAAAGTTTGGGTGATTTGCCCATCCCGGGTTGTAAGTGTTTGAGTAAGGGTCACTCCTAGATGGCACATACCCTTGGGCGGCATTAACATGTTCTTGAATGAATTCGGGGTATTGCCCCGCCATGGGACAAGACAGAGTATCATGGGTAGGGTCCGAGCATATGGAACAAAATTCAGACACTGAATTGACTATGGCCTTGGAAGACTTCTCATGAAGAGCTATGAGTTGGTCTAGTTTCTTGGACAACACCTCAATGTTTTGATTGGAAGAAGTGGTTTCAATCTCATAAATGCCTCCTTTCTTAGATGAAGAGGAGGATGGTGTTGGTGTGGTTTTCTCTCTCTCAGACAAACCCATGGATTCCATATGGTAGGAATCCTCACTCATAGTCTCAAACAGCGCCCAAACTTCATCGTCACTCTTTCTCAAAACAGACCCTCCACAAGCTGAGTGGACTAATTGCCTATCCCTCTCTCTCAATCCTTTAAGAAAAGATTGTACTATTTGCCACTTAGGGATATCATGGTGTGGGCAAAGTCTAATCAACTCTTTCAATCTCTCCCAAGACTCATAAAAGGATTCCCCCTCTTTTTGGGTAAAGTGGGTAATGCTATGGCGCATTTGGGAGGTCTTGCCTATGGAATAGTATCGGGCCAGGAAGAGCCTTTGAAGCTCCTCCCAAGTAGTCACAGGCCTAGGGGGCTCCAGGAACGTAAGCCAGTGCTTGGCTTTGTCCTTTAAAGAAAAGGGGAACAAAAATAGACGTAGAGACTCTTGAGGGAAATCTCTAATCCTAATGGTGTTGCAGATGTTAACAAACTCAGTCAAGTGATCGTAAGGGTTCTCTCGATCTAACCCATAAAAGTTAGGGAGCATCTGAATGGTTTGCTGTTTAATCTCATAGGTCAGCTCCTCTATGTTCGGGACTTGAATGCAGGATGGGGGACTGAAAGTGTTAGGCATAAAGTGGTCACGCAACAGCACGGGTGGGATTGGTTGTGGTGGATTCTGCTGAGCAGCTCCACCCCCATTATTTCCTAAAGCATTGGCCATTTCTACGTCAATGACCGGTGGGGACTCTTGAGTGTTTCGACGAGCAGCCCTAGCGGCTCTCAAGGTATGTTCTAGGTCAAGGTCCAAAGGGTGCAACTCCTGAGATAGGGAACGCCTACCGTGCATGCAGCTCTACAACCCTCCCACAAATGCTTAATGAATGCAATGAATGTAAGAATTGAATAATTAACGAAAGAATAAAAGAGCTAAGAAAACTCCCCTCGATCCAAGTCGCTAATCTTTTTGCGGTCCTATCCAACCTGTTTAGCAAATTTAGCAATTTTTAGCCTTCGAGGGCTTTTTAGCGCACAAGCTCGGCAGGTGGTGGTACCTAGATTAAGTAACCTGAAATTAAGAAAAGTAGATCAAAGCTACGAAATGAAAAGAAAATAATATGAACAAGAAAGAATTTCTAATTACAACTAGAATAGTTCCTTAAAACTTTAAATTAATTCAACGCACGATTCCCCGGCAACGGCGCCAAAATTTGGTCGCACCACGGTGAGGGAGGTTAATTCCCCACCATGCGCCAAGATTTAAAAGTATTTATAGGACCACACTCAACGGAAATTTAACCTCAAGTCGCAAGTTAGAGCGAGTGCGGGTCGTCCACAGAGAATATGGTTGAATCTAGTTTAAAGTAAATAAGAAGCTACGCTAGTGATTGTGATTTAAAGGTGATTGGTTGGTTGTTGATTAAGGTCCTAATAATAAATTAAAGACGAGCTAGAGTAATTAATAAAAGATAAAATGGGGAAAGGTGATGGGGTTCGGTTCGGATTAGGGCAAGTTAATAATCACCGATTGTAATATGAAATGCTATTTAACATGGGATAATGGTTACCTAGACTACAAGAATAAGTTAACCAAAATGATATGAATGATTAAGTGTATAACGATTAATCAAAAGCCATAAACTATCATAATCGAACGATAATGCATAACCTATGCTAATGATCAAACCACCATTAACTCAATCATTCATTAAAGTAAGCACCACTTGTATTTGTATGAGATAGTAATCACAGAAAACTAAAACATATTGATATATAAACGGTTAAAAGCACTAGGCTCTCAAATACAAGTCTATCCCAAAGTTAAATAACATTAATTACAAAATGGTGACTAAAAACCTCACCCAAAAATCCTTGCCTCACCCCATAACCGAGTGACCTAGCCGGCCATAACGTAGATCGGCGATCCGTAGATGCTCCTCATCATCATAGTCTAACTTGGGCCTATTTGGAGTAGGATGGGTAGTGATTGGATGCCTAGAAAGTGCCAAGAAAGCACTAGAAAACAAAGGCTCACTTTATGAGCAAAATGACAAAAGAAAAAGCTCCCTCTCTCTCCTCTTAAAGTAGCTTAAATACTCCCCTAAAAGTCAAAGAGGCAAAAGACAACAATATCCCTCAAAGTTAACATTATTACACAAATACTTAGCATAAAAAACGGAGCAGGCAGCCATCTATCGATAGCGTGCAAGGCACCTATCGATAGATGCTGCGAAGGTCAGATGCGCTGGAACGAACTCGAAGAATCTCTATCGATAGATTCATGAACACCTATCGATAGAGAACGCGAAACCCTGAATCGCCTTGGAACTGGAGGGGCATCTATCGATAGATGCAAGAACCGCTATCGATAGATGCTGGAAATTTGGCCGAGAATGTGAAGTCAGAAGCTGGTATCTATCGATACATGGCCACGCCTATCGATAGATCATGAATCAAATTCCAAAATTAAAGGTCCAGAGGCTGGCATGTATCGATACCTCCCTTTGCCTATCGATAGCTCAAGAAATAAATCTCCAAATTGCGAAACAGAAGCCGGCATCTATCGATAGCGAGATCCACCTATCGATAGATGATCCACGAGCAGCTTTTTATTGAGATGCAGAGACTGGCATCTATCGATAGGCACATTCATCTATCGATAGATGACCCAAAAATTCCCAGAAAAAACCATCTTGATGCTCCATGCTTCCTCGACGCTGTCCCCACCTTCGACTGCGAATCGCGCTTCATCGGAGAGTGAATTTGGGCTTCAAAAACGCCAAAAACCTATAATGCACAAGAAAACAAGACAAATGAATATCTTAACAAAACCTAGCGATTTACATCCTCGTTAGCGTGCATTTGGGTCTTACAATGATGAAATTAGAGCATATGATTGCGAGCAATCAATGGCTCACCATTTAATATAGCATTCATGGCAGACTCACTCTTCATTTTAAAGAGAAAGAAGCTAGGTTGAAGCTTGATAGTTTCAAGCACACTATCTCCCCAAGTGCGACCCACCCAATCCTTCACCAAAGAAAAAGGCAAGTTCTTATCAATAATGTGCCCCACAATGGAAAATTCACATAATTTCAAACCCACATCAATAATTGCTTCAGGAATAGCAACAGTACCATTAGAGTCAAAACCCACATCTTTCTTCACAAGTTTGTGCAAATTTGCTCTTGGCTTACTCCAAGCAGACTGAAAATTTTGTTGAACTAATCCCAATTTTGAATGCTTTAAAGGAGGAAATTCAGATTCGGAAGTATGAGCTCCCCCCCTCTTACCAGAAATATCAGAGAAAGTATTGCCAGGCTGAGAATTTCCATGAGATGCCTGGTACAAATTACCATCTTCAGATATAATTTCATCCACTGTTTTACAAACACTAACATCTCCATTGATTTGCATCCCAAGAGATATACCACCAGAACCGACTCCACCATGGGACTGGACGTTTAAATTCTCTTGGATTTCCTCATTACCTTCACTACGACATTCGGAGCATTCTTCCTCAAGTCCACAAGAACATGCGAACACACTACCAATCTCATCGATATTATCAATATTATCATCACATAATGCCTTATTAATACCTACATCCGTATTACAAGGTTGGGATTGAAAAGCTCCATGGATTTCTGCATTCTCCTCACAAGCTACACCTTGTGTCTTACCTAGAGAAATTTGTTTCAATCTCTCCATTCGGTCCATAAGCTGATCTGTACGATTCTTAAGTTTACACATTGGACTCTGGCTTAGCTTCAAATGAGGTTCACACCCTTCAGGATCTAAATCTTTCAAAGCTAAAGGAATCTGCTCATGAAAAATCTTAAGAGGCATCTTGGATTTATTCCTATTGGAACTATTCCTTTTAGAAGAGTTTTTCCCCATCAATATGTAGGACAAGATAAAGAACCCACACAAATAGGAAAACAGAGCCTTGAAGAACCCACACAAAACCAGAAAATCAGCTTCAAAACCCAAATAGCATATCAAAACCGTGAACAGTTAGGTGCATTAACAACACTGGGACAGCAACAGTCAAGACTAGCAAGAGATTCAATGGAGGTAAAACAGAGGAAACCCACACGAGAAGCTACATAACAGTAAAAACTAGAACAGAGAAATGCACACCCCTGAATGCAGCAGCGAAACAGTTAAGCCATGGAGCATAAACCCACAAATCTAACCCAATTAATGTAATAGTTGAAAATCCCAACACTGAGCTTCAAGAAATTAACAATAACAACCACAATACAGACTAACAGTAGCTGCAACAAGCACAGAAGAAAACTGCTCCAAACCCAAGCTACAAACCCCTATTGAACAACTGAACTCGAGGTTAACAAACCCAGAAATTGAGAAGCTGCTTCACCAAAACCCCCAACCTTGCACAGCTCCCGAGAACGTCAAGCATCTTCAGCCAAAATCAAAACCCAGATGAGCTCAACCCTAACCCAAATCGCCTTCAAAATCGCGGGATCTGCACCCAACCCAGAAAATGCGTGGCCAAACCGCGTGGCCAGATCTTCAACCAACACTCAACCCAGAGAATGACAAGGATAACCAAAAGAATCCAGATCCAAACTATGAGGCCCGAGTCACCGATACGATTCAGTAGTAGCAAGGAAACCCAAATACGAATACGAACCAGTAGAAGCAACAGCAAAAAAGAAATCCACAAGAAACAGCTGCTAAGAAATCAGATTTGAGTAAGCTACCAGATCTGCGCATTCAAAACGAACCCCAGACCCACAAACTCTGAACTAAAAACGTAAACCACGATCCACGAACTCAGAGTCAAGACGAAAACAGGGGCTCTAAGAAACTCATATCTACATATACTCAGATCTGGGAACCATGTAAAACCAGAAAACAAAAAAAACCCAGCTAGCAAGAGCAACACTTCTAAACCAGAACCAAACAGTAGCAAGAGCATCGAAACTGGTTATGCGAGACCAAAGAACACAAGAGAAGAGACTCAAGCTTCGGCATATTTAGAAAAATCGAGAACTAGCAAGAAACCCAAAACTTAAATCACCACAGATTTAAAGCAGAGACCCCCAAATGTGCAAAGGAGCATTCGAATCATCAGGGAGTACACAAATCCTAGGTATGAAGATCAAATAATGATCCAAAATCCAAGAAAACCACAAATGCAGGAAAACCCCCTTACCCGAGAGCTTCTCTCTCTAGAAGCCATTCCCCACCATTTAAAATATTCAGAAATTGTTTTTTACAGGCTGAGCTTTGAATTATTGCCCTCCATGTCATGTGAAACAAACCCAGCTAGGTCTGAAGAGTGAGCTATATCCGGATCCAGCATAGAAAAGGGGTTTTGAGACACCTCCAAAGACGCAAGAGAAGCCTGCTTGTGAACTTTACAACCCCTTAGAGTTCCAGTACTTACAGTATCCACAATAGAATCAGCCAGAAGCCCAATCTTTAACAAAAGAATATGGTAGATTCTTGTCAAGAACATAACCAAGAAGGGAAAATTCCCAACGACTTTTACCCTCATCAACAATAATGTTAGGAACAACATATACTCCCTCATTAACAGTACCAATATTTCTTTTGGAAAGCTTAAGCAACTTTGCCTGACTTTTAGGGTTCTGGATAAGACTGTTCCAAGCTCTAGGGGAATTAGATTTTGCAAGACCGGGATCTCGAGCATCAGCATTTCCACGGGGAGAACTTGCATGCGATGCATGCTCACCATGCAGAGGCGAGACCTTTGCAGAACTAGAAGATTGCATAGCTGGGAGAGAAGGAAACGCTTCATCACTGACACGGAGAGCACCTTCCACTGAATCAAACTTCACCTTACTATCCACAGACACGTGATCAAGACTCCCACCTTGAAAACCAATACCATCTCCACGAGAATTTTGAAAAATCTAAGAAGAATTGGCCTTGATGTGTTGCTTGCTCGTGAAAGCAAAGCATTAGTTGATAGCAGAGAACTTGATGCTATTCTCCTCTCTAGTAGTTCTGCTTCTGGTAGTGGAGGTGGGTGTAGTAATAGTGCCTCTGGTTCGGGTTCTGCTAGGGTTGATAGTGGTGTCGCTGCTGGCTCTGAGGATGTTTCTCCTGTTGAACATGGTGAGCAGGTTATTCATGAAGGGAATGAGGAACACGCTGCGCATTTAAAACATGGTTTGCATGAGGAGTAAGAAGATGACAATTGCAGTGGGTGTTCATGCTCCTGCGGTAGTCAAGAAGAGTGCTCTCTGTGTCGTGATAGTGATTCTGAGAATGAGATTGATGGTGTTGGTGATGAAGAGGGTTCTTCTCCTGCTGCATGTGCTGAACATGTCGATTGTAGTTCTAGTAAGAAGGATGGGATCCCTTCCCTTGTGGTTGGTAGTGGCCAGGCTTTTCCAGCTGCTCACGTCCATTCCATTTCAGGCGGCAATATGGCTTTTCAATCCCTTGGGAAAGTAGATACAAATTGTGCAGGTGCATTTAATGCTTTGGCAGGCTTTTCTCCTGCGTGTCAGTCTCGTGACCATCCCGGGAGTGGTGTGATGTTACCTTCTGATGACTTTGATTCCTTGCCTCCCCAGGCTGAGTTTATTTCTGGTTCCCATCAGACTTTAGCTGGGGTTACAGAGGGTCTTTCTTCTTACTCCGTCAGTGCCTCGTTCTCTTCCAATGAGCATACTCAGCCTACTACCAGTTCCGTTGTGTCTGATCCTGTTCAGCCTGCTCACGATTTGGTAGTTGTGGGTGAAGAGTTGGAAGTAAGTGGTCACGTGGAAGCTCCTCGTTCAGTTGTTGATTTGGGTTTCAAGGTGCCAGTGGTAGATTCGGCGCTGGTTGCTGGGGTTCCCGTGCCTCCTCGTGTTGATGCTGGGGTTGTTCAAGCATCCTTGGATGTGAGTGGAGCTGGTGGTGGCCACGTGGTTGAAGATAATATTTTACATCTTTTTTTTTTTTTTTTTTTTTTTTGGATAAGCAAGAAATTTATTAACCAAAAAAGAATTACAGCACAACAGCCATCCTGGCAACAAACCGAAGTCCAACAGCCCAAAAGGCCAAAAAACCCCAAAGCCTACAAAAAGAACCTCTTACAACCCAAGAGGCTAGGGGAAACAAAAGAACTAAAAAGGATCAGAACCCTTCTTCCTAGCATTCTTAAAACCTTGCAATTTTCCACGTAATCTCATTCTATTAGAAGCAGGAGGATTGACAAAACAGTCACTCTCCGTAAAGGGATCATAGTCAATATCAGAAGAAAGGGCTTCAAATGAATTCTTCCCATGAACTAATCCAGTGGAAGGCTCAGTAGCTGTACATTTGCTAGATTTCCCTCTAACATTTGAGACCTCAGTCCAAACAAAAGGATCAATGCTTTTAGGGGAATCTTCCTTTGGAGGAGACGACAACTTATCCTTGGAATTACTCTCAACAGTTGTAACAACCTTAGGGATAACCTCAGTATCCGAAGGAACACGCTTTTTAATCTTCCAAACTTGATGCGGAACAACAGACTGACCAACCGGGCACTTCAGGGAAGAATGCCCAAATACCTTGCAACGACCACATCTAGAGGGTTTCCAAGGCATCTCAAAGAAAATTTCCGAAGTAACACCCTTCCCCAAATCAAACATAAAGGATTTTGGGATCTCCTTATCTGCATCAATTTCCACACAAATTCTCTCAAAATTATCCAAATCAACATATAGAGGATTACCAAGGGTGCTTCCAATAAATTCCAAACCTTCAATAGACCGCAAAACAATTGGAAGATTTTTTAGTTTAATCCAAACTGGAATTTTAGAAAAATATTCTTTTTCCAAAATCATCCCAAAATGCCACCGTTTGATCACCATATGTCTTCCTGCAATAAAGGATGGCTCACTATTCAAAATATCATTTACCACTTTGAACAAAAAGAAACTCGGTTCAAGTTTGATAGTTTTAATCACAGCATCACCCCAAGTCCGCCGAGCCCAATCATGCACCAAGGAAAAGGGGAGATTTTTGTCAATAATGTGCCCCACAATAGCAAACTCCCATAATTTCGTTCCCACATCAATAACAGCTTCTGGAATTACAAAAATACCATTCGAAGTATTACCCACATCCTTCTTTAAGAGTTTCTGTAAATTTGCTTTAGGCTTACTCCAAACCGAATTAAATGTATTATGGTCAATACCATGTGTAGAAGGGTTTAAAGGAGGAAATTCAGAATCAAAACCATGAACTCCCCTACGCTTTCCAAAATCCCTTGCCACAAAATTCCTATTAGCACCGCTGACAGAACCTGCACGAAAAGGAGCAGAGGGAGCAACAGCCTTGGAACCCGCTTTTAAATCACCTGTGGAAGAGGAAGAAAACCCATGCCCAGCAGTGCATCTCCCATCCTCCACACCACGACTTGAAGAGGATAAACCCTTCTCCACAGACCCACGAGACCCAACCAAGACAGAGCTAGCCGCGCCACGTGGATTAACCACATCACCACGAGACTGGAGTTTCTTAGATGCAATCAATGCATGCTGACCATGTGAGGCAAAAGGTTCACAGGAGTGCGCATCCACGTCATCAACAACCCCTTCACGGGATTTAGATTTTTGAGCCCCATTAAAATCAAGCTCTCCCAAAGAAACCGCGGCGCCACGTGGTTGAGATGAATGACATGCATTTTTTTTTTTTTGGATAATTAAGAATTTATTGATCCAAAAAAGGGCAAAGCCCAAAAGAACAAAGAAGATCCGAGGCCACAAAAACCTACGGAAAAACGGACAGAACCTCCCCTAAAAAGGGGCCAAAACCGAGAAAAACCTGCCTAGAAAACAGACAGAAAACCAAAGAACCAAACCAACAAAATAGCCCACAGCCCGGGCACCGGCAACCAACAAAACACAAGCAGAAACGCCCACAGCCCGGGCACAAGCAACCAAACAAAACCAGAAAACTAAGAAGACCCCTTACTGAGAACAACAGAAGGGATATTACAAGGACCCACCCCTAATGCCTTAAAATATTACCAGGAAAGGCCCACCTGTCACACATAGACCTATTAGCAGGGTTATCAACAATATTCTGAAAACTAGACACTCTGTTTCTCACATCGTTACAAATTAAAGAAAAGATATTATCAGATGTGATGAACAGATTTTCATGAATCCTAGCATTCCGTTGCCTCCAAATGTTGTAGATTGTGGCAGCCCAAGCAATCCTCTTGATGGTGGAACAGAAGGACTTTCCTTTACAAGAAATAACCCAGTTAAGCTCATTCTCCCAAGTCCTAGGGAATCTGTTATGCCCACATAGCCTGATTACCTTTTCCCAAATAAGGGCAGTAAATCTACAGCCAAAGAAGAGATGATCCCTGTCTTCACCATTTTCCCTGCAAAACACACAGGACATAGAAGAAATAACACCCCATCTTAGGAGCTTATCCTGGGTAGCCAGCCTATTTAGAATAGCCAACCAAGCAATAAACGAGTGTCTTCGGATTGAATTCGAGAACCACACTGCATTATACCACCTCATAACCGGAGCAGTACTACGGATATGATTCCAAGCAGAGCTAGTGGAAAAGGTCCCTGTGGAAGTAAGAGACCATACCACTGTGTCCTCACTCCTACTACCAAGAGGGGGACAATCAAAGCAACTATCACGGATGGCAATGATCCAAGGTATTAGTAATAGGCCAGTTCCAACCTTCATCAGATAAAATAAAAGATACTTTAGCCTGCAAAGGGATAGCTGCATCATACACTACACGAGAACTAAAATTCTGTAACAATGGGCCAACAGGATGCCAGTTGTCATGCCACAAAAAAGTAGATTCACCATTACCAATTCTGTGTTTGATAAGGGGTCTAGCCATCTCCCTTAACTGAAGAATCTTCCTCCAACTCCAAGAGCAATTAGAAGGAATATTAATGGACCAGAAGCTCCTGCCCCGAAGCAGATATTCCTCCACCCAAGCAACCCATATCGATCCAGATCTAGAAAATAAACTCCAGATATGCTTCAGAATAGCAGCACTATTCCAATCTTTGACCCGCCGTAAGCCTAACCCTCCTTCCTCTTTAGGATTACAAACCAAATTCCAACTAACTTTGGCCTTATGCGCCTTACCAGAAGACCCAGACCAGAGAAAAGCATTGAAAATCTGCTCAATCCTGCAAATTGTTTCAATAGGAATAATGAACATGCTACACCAGTACACCTGAATGCTGAAAAGGACAGAAGATA
>JAESVK010034942.1:0-14296 GCA_017140935.1 Hamamelis virginiana | reverse complement strand
AGGGTTCTATCAACATGTGCACTAAAAAATAAAAGAAAATTTGATCAAAAAATGTAATACAATCAATATAAAAAAAATGAAAATACATATAAAATAATAAAAACATATAGAATCTGTAGTATAGATATTTTTTTCCCAAATTCTAGCACAAATTATACAAACTAAAATTATTTAGACTAGTGTCAAATGAACTATTTAAATCATAATGTTATTCTGAAAATTAATTTAATGATGGTTGCTGTAAGATGTGTGCATGTGTACATATAACACATATACAAATATTAATCGGCTTAGGAAGGTCGTTACCTTAATGCGGAATCAACCCGATGATGGATGCCAACGTCCTGTTGTTACAAGCCCCACAACGAACCTCCGTGCTCGTTTCTATGTCCTCGCAACGTAAAGAATAACCACAATGAGCTATCCCCAATACTGTTCACGTACCTATGTCCAAGGAGCTTCAATGGTGATACTCCAAGAGAGAGCTCTAGTGAGAGAGAGAGAGAGAATACGTAGGGAGAATTCTGAAGAACTTCTACTTTGATATTAACTCATATATCAAATAGATAGAGTCCTCAGGAGATATGGATTGCACTCATCCAATCCCATATCACCCTAACCACTTGAGATTAGGACTTATCCTAATCCTATTAGGTTATCAACCTAAACTAGGAAGCTTGCCCTTAATGGGGGGATATTGGACAGGTCTTAACCCAACCCAAAAGTCTAACAGCTCCCACTCGCCCACAAAGGACATATAATCTCTATCAACTCACTTACTCATCTCTTCATACAGGAAATGGGTCGTGCGACCTTACGAGAAGAAACGAACAACGACAGGAGCATAGAT
Source organism: Hamamelis virginiana (assembly GCA_017140935.1). Classification (NCBI taxonomy): domain Eukaryota; kingdom Viridiplantae; phylum Streptophyta; class Magnoliopsida; order Saxifragales; family Hamamelidaceae; genus Hamamelis; species Hamamelis virginiana. The sequence continues at coordinate 13,446 of JAESVK010034942.1, read as the reverse complement.
ATTAAGACCAATACTAACAAAAATGCATCACCCAGAGGCTTCTCGCATATGTCCTAGACAATTTCATCAACATCAAATCAAGTATTCTCAATCCCTCATAGTGAGCAATACTTAATCCCACAATATATCAAGTGTTTAACAACTCATATCGAACACAAAGTCGACATAAGCGCTGGCCAGCTTATAAACTCATGACATGGTGTATCAGTAAATTAATCTTCCTTAAGAACTCACGCCAATTCAATTAGACTCAATTGCTTTCCTAGACATGCCCCATGTGGCTGTATCAATCATAACCCTTAGGAAGCGTGCTAAAGTAACAACATCGAGCATCCTTTTCATGACTGAGCCGTAGGTCATAAGGACATATGTTATATCCCTCAAGATCTCAGTGGCTCACACAGTGGTGGAGAAAGGATCATCCAGCACTCCCACTGTTCGTCAGCATTAAGCACATACAGTATGACATGTATGTTATGGTGTTGACTCATGTAAATGAGCATGTCACTATCAAAATAACACCATACAGATGGATGTCTAGTCGCTACAAAAGAGCCTAAATTCACACCTGGCTATCTCAGGCTTCACAAAATTGTGGAAAGAATTATATAAACAATTCACAAGGAATCTCATCTTAGTCATAACTAAGGCGACTATCAACTAATGGAATCTTAGCTCTCCACCTGAGCGCCATAGATTCCCCAGTCTCATCTTGCTCACTGCTTAAGCGTAAAGGTGAATTACCTATGTGAGTAGGTAGATTCTAGCCTGATGACATGTACTAAGAATAATATGCACATAAGAATAATTATCTTAAGAGTAAATCACAATAAAACTCAATAAGTAATTATTAATAATAATAATGTCAAATACAACTTATAGAGGTGTCACATCCTACACAATCCCATATTACCAACATGAGACTGAAACATATCTTTAGCAATAGGCTTGGTCATGGGCTCAGCCACCATGCTTCCAAGGGAAATGTGTTTCATGACCACCTTACCCCGCGCAACCACTTCCCGAATAAAATGGTATTTGATATCAATGTGCTTAGACTTCCCGTGGTACTTAGGATCCTTTGTACACGCCAAGGCTGCAGTACTATCAGAATACAAGATTACAGCCTCCTCAGAATGGGCTATAAAACCTAGGCTATGCAAGAATCTCATCAACCAGACAGCTTCCTGTACAGCTGCTGCACATGCCACATACTCAGACTCCATCATAGATAAAGAAACACAGGTTTGCATCTTGCTGCGCCAAGATACAGCCCCACTTCCAAGAATAAACGCATAACCCGATGTGGATTTACGTCCATCTCTATCACTGGCCCAATCGGCATCACTGTATCCCTTTAGCCTCAAGTCACCCCTATAGAAACACAAGGTAAAGTCTGTTGTCTCTCGGAGGTATCGAAAAATCTTCTTCACTGCTACCCAATGTGCAGGTCCTAGGTTACTCTGGTAACGGCTTACCATGCCGACTGCAAAGTATATGTTTGGCATTGTGCATAACATGGCGTACATAAGACTCCCGTCTGCCTCAGCATATGGCACTGTGGACATGCGTTTCTTTTACTCATCTGTTTTAGGACATTGGTCCAAGCACAAAGTACTCCCCTTCTCAATAGGGGTGTCAATGGGTTTAGCGTTCTCCATGCGAAATCATTCAAGAATCTTCTTTATGTAAATCTCTTGAGACAAACCAAGAAGCTTCTTAGAACGGTCTCTAACAATCTGAACTCCCAACACAGAATTTGCTTCACCCATGTCCTTCATCTCAAAAATAGAGGACAGCCACTTCTTAGTGGTGACAATAGAGTCCATATCATTTCCTGCTATGAGGATGTCGTCAACATACAAAGACAGGATTAACACACTTTTCTTTGAACACTTCAGATACACACAATGGTCCTCTTCAATCATCTCAAAACCGTAAGAGGTAATTGAGTCATGAAATCTGAAGTACCATTGTCTAGATGATTGCTTGAGACCATAAATGGAACGTTTGAGCTTGCACACTTTGAGCCATGTAGATCTCTTCATCTAGTTCTCCATTGAGAAATGCAATCTTAACATCCATTTGAAAAAGCACTAAATCCATTTGTGCGACAATAGCTAGGATAAGGCGAATGAAGGCAAACCTCACAACGTGGGAAAATGTCTTATCATAATCTATACCCTCTTATTAGGTAAACTCTTTCGCCACAAGACGTGCCTTGTACTTATTGATTGATCCGTCTGCTTTGCGCTTAACTTTCAAAACCCATTTGTTTCCGATAGCTTTGCGCCCAAGCGGAAGATCAACCTGCTCCCACACGGAGTTCTTGTCCATGGAGCTTAACTCATCCTGTATTGCAGCCATCCACTCTCCCTTAACAGGTGAAGAGAGTGCTTCTCGATAAGAAGGCTTATCTTCCCCTTTAGTAGCACAAAGTAGAGCATCCCCTCAATCTTAAAATGATGACGAGGAATGTTACCTCTCTTGCTACGGCGTGGCTCAAGAGGTTCAGGAAGTACTAATGGAACACTCCCACTAGTCTGAGGATGACTCCCACTATCTCTAGCAATATCAGGAACTAATTCCCCACCCTCGCTTAAAGATAGTTGTACATCACTTAGTTCCTCCAACTCATAGAGGTCTAAACCCTTATTAGCATCACCTATGCTAGGGAAATCACTCTCAATGAAATCAACATCGTGCGAGTCGACCTCAGTCATTTTCCCATCAGGATGCTCACCAAACATCACATAGCCCTTTGAACTTTCAGGATATTTTATAAAGATATGCTTTCTAGCTCTAGGACCTAGCTTCCCATACTTATGGTTAGCGTTGTGAGCACACCCTGCTGATCCCCATGGGCGTAAATGCCCCAAATTGGGCTTTTCGCCATGCCACGGCTCATAGGGAGTTGAGAAAACAGACTGTGAAGGCACTTTATTCAGGATGTAGGCAGCAGTTAGGAGAGCATCCCCAAAAAAATATAGGGAGGTTGGCCTGTGCCATCATTGATCTAGTCATATCCAGAAGAGTTCTATTCCTCTTTTCTGAAATACCATTTTGTTGTGGGGTGCAAGGAATAGTGAGATGTCTTAGGATCCATTTTTCCTCACAAAACTCCTTAAATTGATCAGACAAATACTCGCGTCCGCAATCAGTCCTAAAGGTTTTTAAGCTTTTTTCATACTTGTTCTCAACCTCTGCCACAAAGCACTTGAAGCAATCCAATGCTTCATGGCGGTGAGAGAACAAATAGACATAACCGTATCGCGAATAGTCATCGATCAGTGTGAGAAAATAAGAGGCCCCATGACGTGTTTTTTTATTCATTGGCCCGCAAATGTCTGAATGGACAATCTTAATAGGTTGAGTAGCTCTCTTTGCCTTTCTAACAAGCTTTCGACAGGCTTTGCCTGCTAGGCATGGTTCATATAAGTGTAGATCGACTTTGGTGAGTGAGCCTAAAAGACCTTCTCTAGCCAATCGAGTCATTCTATCCCTTCTTATGTGACCCAGCCTAGCATGCCAAGTTGCATAATCAACATTACTACTATTAATCACATAAGGTGATGCAGAATTAACAGATGAGTAATAAGAAACATCACCATCCACAAATGATCCATGTTCAAAAAATATTACATCCGCATAAATAACCAAACCATTATTCAAAAATTCAAAAGAAAAAACAAAACTAATCAAAGCAATAACTGATAACAGATTATGCTGGATCCCAGGGACATGAAGTACGTCATGAAGAAGCATAGTGCGACCGGAGCGCAAGTGAAGTTGGTACGAACCGACTCCAATAGCATCCTCACTGGTACTATTTCCCACAAACACCTTGTGGGTACCTCTAAGAACACGGTGATAATCTACACACCCCACTCGATCTCTGGCTACATGTTTTGTTACTCCTGTATCTACAATCCAATCAGGGAGAGCATGAGTAACTAAAACATGTGAACATACACATATGTTACTTAAAGTGAGTGAGTTTGTTACCTTCTTCGGCTCAGTGCAATCATGAGCGATGTGCCCTTTCTTTTGGCAGTTAAAGCATTTGACGTTCTTTCTACTGCGCTTGTTTTTCCATTTAGGCACACTATTGCTGCCTCCTCCACTATTTCCTCCCTGTTTAGGAGCACTATTGTCTCATCTCTTGCGTTTAGACCCACTAGTCTTGCGTCTATTGGCTCCAGCGAGGAGAGCCTGAGCATTTTGGTTCGCCACGATGCGCTCCGCCTCTAACTCCACATGCAGAGAGATATCTTTGAAATTCTTGATATTCTCATTGTGAGTGAGGATCTGCTTCATGTGCAGCCAATAATCTGGGAGTGACCTGATTACAGGCTGGAACTGCTGCTCATCAGTAAGGACATTCCCCGCAGTATTTAGGTCTCGAATCATACTGGACATCCCCCTAAGATGCTCAGTCATTGATACCTTGGGATCTTTATGATGGGTCTCAAATTTAGGTACCAAGCTCCTAATCCTGGTGATAGACGTGCCGCCGAAAGTGAACCTCAGTTGTTCCCACATGGCCATGGTAGTAGGGAAGTTCTCATACTCCCCTATGAGGTCATCGTGTATGCTGTTCAACATAATGTAGCGTGTACGACGATTCTTTTTGGTCCAGGCTTCAAAAGCCTCAAGGTCGCGACGGTATTGGGCCTGAGTGCCCGCACCCTCAACAGGTGCCACCATCGTAGTGGTCAAATAGTTGGTAAGGTCAAGTTCAGTAAGGAGGAATTCCATTTTTCTACGCCACATATCGTAGTTTGTGCCATCTAGCTTATCAGATTGGTTTAATTCGGCTGACATGATTCTGGTTGTCATAGCTACATTGATAATGCATAAGGTTGACATTAATATTAATCGCATATTCTTTTATCTTGTTCGGAATTCAATTTAAAATTATTATCCCTTCCTACTCATCAAGATCGAAAATTCGCATAGCTTCTAATCATCTCCCAATTGAGTAGGTTGGGAATATAATTCCAGATTGACTTCTGAACAAAATTTCCCGTGAAAAGAAGATACAATATCTCTACTAATCACATCCATATGATATAATAAAGAAGCACAGCAACCCACTAAGGGTACCAAATGGATAACTCACTGAGCCTATGCTAAAACAAGTTTACAAACATAGTAGGCTGCGCGCAAACACATCCCCTTACAAGGCTTTCCAAATAAATTACATTTCCAAAAACATACTACAAATGATCTACATACATCATAAATGAGGATGTCGCGCCACGAACTATGTAAGGGAACTCATTTTATCAACCAAGATCAAACAAACATAAGCTCCAAAAGGAATTATTTAATTCAAGATTCTATCCATCTCCTAAACTAATATGCTAGCACATAAACATACAAAGTGGCCTTTGATGGATAGAATAATACACTCAACTCACGTAGGAGTGTTAGAAAAGTTTCACAAACCATGGCTGGATAAATTAAATATTGGTGGCAACAAGATTGCCCAATATTTCCATGGAAATTAAACCAAGTATTTAATTAAATCGATTTTAGAGACAATAATAATAGAAATTACATTGCACAAGCCTCCCAATGGTCACAAATACTCCCAATAATGTGTAAAAAGGCAAAAATAAGGTTCTGCAATTTTTCAGAATTAATATGAATAAAAACAGATTTTTTATTTGGCTTTAAAGACTCATAATAAAGAGTATTAATTATGAAAAATACCCAGACACCTAATTTTTTGACACCTCCAGCCTAAAATAGTCCCCGAAAATCCCAGAAACTCCCACAAAAAATTTCATAATTTTTGGGTAACTCAATGGGACTCACTTGCTCAAAATAGGATTTCCTATGGGCTATTTTTTGATCAATAAATCAAAATAAATATTTCTGAGCCCAAAAAATACCCAATAGATAGGAAATTAAATTTTAAACACAATGGAAAAAAAAACGGCGAGTCAATCGGAGCTAAAACGAGATTTGTACATGATTTGTAAGATATAAACACGAGATCAGCATGATATCAGCACGAGGCTATATACCGAGTTCTAGACGTCTGTTTGACACCCATGACCTATCATTGTGAAGCTTGTGTGACATACTTTCTAAATATATATATTACACAACATATTGTGGAATTTTATGAGTCCAAAAAATAGCAAATCAGTTCGCAAAAAACTCTATGAATCGCAACTTCGGTTTGCGTTTTCTCTCAATCCATACGTCCAAATTCATTCAAATTTGACATGGACGATCCTCAGACACATAAGAACATATCTAGACCGTTAATTTTGAAAAAACTCACAATTTTTCCAGAACCAAAATTGGACCATAGAGAGAGAAAACGTGAACCAGCAATTCTAGGCGAACAAACAGGCCCTACGTGGCTCTGATACCACTGTAAGATGTGTGCATGTGTGCATATAATACATGTACAAATATTAATCGGATAGATAGAGTCCTCAAGTGATATGGATTGTACTCATCCAATCCCATATCACCCTAACCACTTGAGATTAGGACTTATCCTAATCCTATTAGATTATCAACCTAAACTAGGAAGCTTACCCTTAATGGACGGATATTGGACGGGTCTTAACCCAGCCCAAAAGTCTAACAGTTGCATTTTTCAAACTCCTTGGAACTTACCAAAATGACAACGAATGACCCGGAGTCACACTGTGTTCTTTTACTGCCATCACCCGCAGATGACCTGAACCGCTGTTTGCACAGTATAGTAATATGGCTTCAAATTTTAAACTCAAATAACAATACTCCTACTATTTACACTATGTTTGGATTGAGAGAATTGGAGAGAAGAGAAGAGAATCTTATTAAGAGAAGAGAAAAGAATAAAAAGGTAAATAACTTTCTCTCCACCCCGTTTGGATCAGGGTTTAAAATATCGGCCGATACAATACGTATCGGCCGAGTCGTATTGGTTTTGGACAGTCCCTGTGCGCAATACACCCCTATAAGGTATATGCAAAGGTATTCCCATAGTATCAGCCTCGATACGATACGTATCGGTGAGTATCGGCCCTTTATGCCTTTCCGATACACAATTGATTCATCCCGAAAGTCAAATTTCTCAGACAATTAAGAATTCAAGGCAAAATAGTTTCCTTTTTTTTTCCAAAAAAAAGCTAAAGTATACCCTTTCTACTTGGTTTGGAGAAGATTTAAAGAAGAAATCATATGAGAAGAAGAGAGAAGAAGAGAGAAGGTGTAACGGAAAACCTGTGTGACCTGCGTCGCCGCCGCTGTCCCGCCAGAATATCACCATCGGTTAGACTCCCGTCGACTAGATCTAGCCATGTCGGGCTTCCTGTCGCTGTCCGATAAGCTGGTGTTGTTGAGTGCCGACAGCCGAGTCGGCAGTGCTTACTGTGTGTGTGTGTGTGTGTGTGTGTGTGTGTGTAACGGAAAACCTATGTGACTTGCGTTGCCACCGCTGTCCCGCCAGAATATCACCTCCGGTGAGACTCCCGTCGACCAGATCTAGCCATGTCGGGTTTCCTGTCGTCGTCCGATAAGCTGGTGTTGTCGAGTGCCGACTGTCGAGTCGGCAGTGCCTATTGTGTGTGATATACAATGTGTGTGTGTGTGTGTGTGTGTGTATTCATGTAAAGGTGAATACTGTTTGTTTTTAATTTTAATGGTCAACAAGTCAAAAGGTTATTTTGTAAAATATTAATATTAATATTTATTTGTTTAATTGTTTTAATAAAATCATATTTTTTCTTTTAAATAAAATATAAAGAAATAACCTTTTAAAAATGTTTATTAATTTTTAATACTTTTTAAAAATATTTATCAATTTTATTTAATTTTTTATAAATAAGAATTTTTTTGACAATTCTATTCGTTTTTCCTTTTCGTCCTCCCTCTTCGTCCTCCCTCGTGTATATGATGAACTTGGAACAGTTATTTTGAAGAACTGACCGTTGGATTTGATGATCCACTTATATGTATCATGAATACAAAAAATCACATGGATCCAACGGCCGTTTTTTTTTTTTTTTTTAATAGACCGACGATTTTCACAATTTTTTCATTTTTGCATTCATGATAAGTATAAGTGGAACATCAAATCCAACAGTTGGTTTCTCGAAATAGTTGTTCCAAATTAGTCAGATGTACTAGGGAGGACAAATGGAATTTTCCTAATTTATTACATAAATCATAGAAATTTAAAAATAAAAACTCTTTAAAAACATTAATATATAGTCCTAGAAGGTTTATACATGCATATAACTGCTTTTGGGGGTTGGTGTGAAAAAAAAAAAAAATTCACGGCTATGGCGCTCGTTACTCGTTACGTATCACCCGATACATCCGATACCCGTTACACCTTTACCGTTACCCGTTATGGACCCATTACCCGATACTTAAAACCATGGTTTCGATAGCTTCCACAGGGTGGATAACTTTCTCTCCACCCACCCTTCCTTTCCCTCCTATTTTAGTTTGCCAAACGATAAAATTTTAACATTTTTTTCTTCTCTTCTCTTCTCTTCTCCCCAACTCTCCCAATCCAAACGGACTGTTAGTATATTCATTCCTATACAGAGAGTATATAGAAACACAAAAATCATACAACACTCTTTTGCATCTTCCCAAGATTCCAAATAGAGAAGAGTGGAAAAAGGCATATAAGCTGGCTTTGATTGCTTCATCGTCACTTTCCAATGGCTGAGTAAATACCCCCCCTCTCTCTCTCTCTCTCTCTCCAACAATGTTATGGGTGTTTTCGAAAAAGAGTTTTGAGAGAAGAATCATCTATGTTTAAACTCTTATGTTTAGTATTTACCTCGGTAATCCATGTACAAGAATCTTATCTTCTCAATATTTGTTGGATACCTGACTAATTCTTCACTAGGGTTGCCTCTGAAAGATCATAAAAATGAAGATGACTTATCTGATTAGGTATTGTTTTACGAAATATACAGTTTTGTCTGCTTGTAGTCCAAATAGACCCAGTTATTAAGATTTACAAAAGAGAAATTTTTTGGTAAGGGATCAGATTAATGAAGTCGAGGCTGTAGATAGCGATCGCTGTTATACCCATCTGTTCATGATTTTTTGGGGTTGATACAATGCATCCAAAAAATATCGAGTATTTATGTGTATGTGTCTTGATAAAGCCCTTTGATATATATATATATATATATATATATAGAGAGAGAGAGAGAGAGAGAAACCTCCATAGAGTCACATTTTTCTTACCATTTTTTTTTTTTACCATTATTCCTACCATCCGATTTCAAAACACCAGTGTTGGTTTAATATTTTGAAAAACCTACCATTGGTGATCCAACAGTGGTTTCTGAATTATGTCACCGTGAAAAATTATAATATCTAAAAACATTGAAGTTTTTTATAGTGAGATTTTTTAAAATTTGACCGTTTGATCAATGTAATTTTTGGCATGTATGACATGTATTAGAAAAGTATCTAATCCAACGGTCAATTTCTCAAAATAGTCAACCGACATTGGTGATTTGAAAATGGATGGTAGAAATAATGGTAAAAAGAATGGTAAAGACAACCTGTGCCATATACACATATGATAAGAACTCACTCAGAAAAAATAAGAAAAATCCACAACTAGTGGAAGAATTCCATTGAATGGATTCGGTAATAATTCTCTGGTGCCTTTTCCTCCTCTTCATGGACACTGATTTAAAAAGTCTCTTAGGTAATCAAGGATTCAAATCCCATGATTCTAGGAGATATTACAGCTATCAAATGTGATTAATCTAAATAAGGTAACAATAAAAAAGCACAAAAGACAATTAAAAGATAACGGTTGCACATATTTCTCTAGCAATTTCTTTATCAATTTCTCTTTATGTAAGCCTCCATGTATGCAAGTTGACTTCCTCACAGAGCAGCTGAGCCACAACATCCTTATTGAGGATGGTTCTATCATTCCCACCCCCTTAAAATTAACCTTGACCTCAAGGTTGAAAAGCGGGGTATCGAGTCCTAATGAAGAACTCATCTTCGCAGGTAGCATCTTCACGTGGCAAATGGGCCCATTGAACAAGCCATTGGGTAACTACTCGATGGCGCCGTTGAATCTTACGCTTGTCTAGCACTTGTAATGGAGTGATTTGTAAGACGCCATCATCTAGAACATGTGGTAAGTCTTGCACACGAACATCATGGTCACCAATCTTTTTTTTAGGCATGATATATGAAAGATTGGATGAATTTTCAAACCTGAGGGCAGGTCCAAATGGTAAGCCACCTTTCCAATGCGCTCCAACATCCGAAAGGGGCCATAAAAACGGGGAGATGATTTCAAGGAACCCCGGACTGCCATTGAAGCTTGACAGTAAGGTTGCAAACGCAAGTACACCATGTCATTAACATTAAACTCTATTTCCATCCGATGAAGGTCGGCATGCTTCTTCATACGATTTTGGGCCATGGACAAATTAGATTTGAGTAATCGAAGAAGCTCATCTCTCCCTGTCAATGTTGTATCAACCTCTGCCACTTTGGTAGTACCCATTTCATAACCTGTTAGGGAAGGTGGAGGGTGCCCATAAACAACCTCAAATGGGGTCATTTTAGTGGATGTATGATATGAAGTATTGTACCAATATTCAGCCCATGGTAACCACTTGACCCAATTCTTTGGACGACTACCAATGAAGCACCGAAGATATGTTTCCAAACATCAGTTCACGACTTCGGTTTGGCCATCCGTTTGAGGATGGTATCCAGTGCTCATATTTAATTTTGTTCCCTAGAGCCGGAACTGAAAGATTTCCATGAAATCATGCGGAATAAAACTTTTTCATGGAAGAAATGAACCAAGAATCCATGATTCATTGTATAGGCTGAATATAAATCATAAAATAAATGTAAACACTTACATTGATGGCCTTAAGAGAGATTAAAAGAATGTAGAGCAGCCCCAAAACGATGAGAGCCTCCAAGAATGATCCACACTAAGTCAAGCTCCAAGAGAATTGAGAGAGAAAGTGAGAGTGCAAGGAGAGAGTGGCGGCTAGGGTTATTCAAAACCCTTAAGTGATCATCACTAATCACAAGTGATGAGCTCCAAGTGTCAGTGCCGACCCTCCCTTTGACTAAGTCATATATATGGAGTGCTAGCTCCTATTAGATGACTTGCCATCTCATGTTAATTTCAAATTTCAAATTTCAACTAACTTGAAATTCTAATTAATTAATATTTGCATATTAATCTTTAAAATAATAACTCTTATTATTTCTCATTTATAATTAACTCTTAATTATAATATTATTCTCTCTTCTCTTTTAAATGAAGCGTGCACCTATATGTGTGTGACCTCTTAGGTTCACAACAACCTAGTAGTACGAATTAGGATAATTAATTATCCTTCAAATAAAACTACTTTTATTTAAGGTTCAAATTAGAACTCTTCTAATTTCCTTTTTGAGAAATCAATTTCTCTTTGGCCTCTACTAGTCCTGAGTGACATCTAGCAATATGTCAAGACACACCCTAGCTTGTGTGAAGGTTTATCATAATACAGTGAACCCTTCAGTTACAATTAAGATACAATCAATCCTTCCATCAAATGATGCCTCGGTTAAATTAGTTGGGTATAGATAATAGGTCAAAACCCTAATTTAACATCTTGTATGTGATTCTCAAAATATCAATTCAAACTTGAGATATTTAAGAAATACTTTTCTTATTCCCAATTGCTTTGGCCAAAGACTTCTATGAATTAGATCTTTGAGAATAATAGAAGGCATTTCCTCTCTTTACTGAGAGTGATAGATTCCTTGTTGTACACTCATATGTCCCCATGATAGGTCTACTAGGGCCAATGAGTACTTATACAAATTCCATGGTTAGGATATATACATTGTACTATCAAACCCTAATATCCCTAACACAGGACATCTATGGTGCCTCAGGTCTAAGGATCACTTGCATCATTGTAACCCTGAGTTGTTGTTTGACATGCAAGTAAAACTCCATTCAACAAACTCAATCAAGGATCACATTCAGTGTACTTGTTCTCAAATAATCACCGATAGGTTTGCCTTAGTGTCATTAGACAAATTACTTGAGACTGGTCATTCTCCATATTGAGTAGACATAACCTGTGCTAGTCTATCTGGATTATTAATGTCCAATAAATAATCCTATGACTAGGAACTTTTAAGAAAGAAGTCTTTAACAATATAAGTCTCCTTATCTCAACTCTTGAGTTCTTATATTGACATTATTTCTAAGGACTTATCATGAACATAATAACAGAATAAGACATGATAATCAAAAAGCCCATATTATTAATCAATAACAATAATACATGAATCAAGTTTATATCCCAAATTACACCAATGAGATTGGCTATTAGGGCATACTACTAACAGGAATAATTCTTGCCAAAATTTGCTGATAAACAAGCGATCTCTATCGGTAACAATTGACTTGGGTATGCCATGTAGCTTCACTATAGTCTCAAGGAAACATTGGGCAACTGTGGAAGCCGTATATGGGTGGCTTAAAGCAGCAAAGTGGGCATATTTTGATAGTTTATCGACGACCACCAAAATAACTGTTTTCCCAAAAGAATTTGGCAATGCATCAATGAAATCCATGGTCAATTCCTTCCATATAATTTCTGGATTGGGAGGGGTTGGAGCAACCCATAAGGTGCCATTGTATCATATTTATTTCTTTGACATACCTCGCATTCCGCAATGTATTATTTAATGTCGTGCCGCATTCCTTGCCAATAAAATGTGCGAGAGATGTTCTGGAAACTTTTCAGATACCCAGAATAACCGGCTATAGCACTGGAATGGAGCTTTTCTGAGAAAATTCCCCGCCATCCAGATTGTGGGCCAATAACAATTTTTCCATGGTATCTTAACATGCCATCCTCCACTGAAAAATGATTTGCCAAAAAATTTGAGCTCTCAATTTTCTTGATGTGCTCTTACACCCAAGAATCATTGTTCAAATCAAATTTGAGTTCTGCCATACACTCATTTTCCACATAAGTAATTGCAGCAGCAAGAGAATCTTCATACCTTCGAGATAATGCATCTGTAGCCTTATTTTCCACCCCGCTCTTGTAGGTAATCTCATAATCAAAACCCAGCAATTTTGTGAGCCATTTTTGTTGGGCAGGTGTGGTGGCTTGGGCTTCCAAGAAATATTTCAAACTTTGGTGGTCCGTCTTGATAATGAACCGACGCAAGCCTTTTATATTCTTGGGAATTGGCCAATCAACCATGTTCTTAATTTTTTTCTGGGTCAGCTGCCACCCCATGGAAAGAGATCAAGTGGCCAAGGTACTCTACTGATTCCATGCCAAAAGAACATTTGGACATCTTAACAAATAATTGATGGTTTTGCAATTGCTTCAAAGTGGTAGCCAAATGTTGGAGATGTTGCTCCCATGTTTGACTGTAGATCAATATATCATCAAA
>JAESVK010034940.1:0-14416 GCA_017140935.1 Hamamelis virginiana | reverse complement strand
ATATATATATATATATATATATATATATAAACTAAAAATAAATAAACTTATTTAGAAATAAGTAATGTTACCTATATATCACTAGAAATAAGTAAACTTATTTGGAAATAATTAAATTTACCTATTTATATGTATTTAAATAAATGAGTAAATTTACCTATAAATATAATCTAAAAAGAATACTAATTTTACTTATTTGGCATGTTGCAATGAGCTTTTTTCACTGGAGCATTTTGTCGAACATTTTAGATGTTATTTCGGGGTTATGAAGGATTAGTATCTGCAAAGTAAGCACGTAGAACAAGTCTTACCTTTTAAATTTACTTTTACGATTATTGAGTCTTTCACAAGGTATGATTTCCCTCTATTTTGTTTCACTTTTTTCTTTCACAAGGTATGATTTCTCTTTATTTCTCCTATTTTTATTATATTTTTTTTGAAATATGTTTTAGTTCTTATTTTCATTCTCATTTTTTGACTTTTTGATAGCAGACTCACACGTTGCAAATATGAATTTATATGTCTTTAAACAAATAAGTAAATTTACCTATTTATATAAACTATAAATAAATAAACGTATTTGAAAGCAAGTAAATTTACATATATTTATTAACTAGAAATAAATAAACTTATTTGGAAATAAGTAAATTTACCTATATATATATAAACTAAAAATAAATAAACGTATTTGAAAATAAGTAAATTTACCTATATATATTAACTAGAAATAAGTAAACTTATTTGGAAATAAGTAAATTTACCTATTTATATGTATTTAAATAAATAAGTAAATCTACCTATAAATATCATCTAAAAAGATTAGTAATTTTACTTATTTGGCATGTTGCAATGTACTTCTTTCACTGAGGCATTTTGTCGAACATTTTAGGTGCAATTTCGGGATTATGGAGGACTAGTATTTGCAAGGTAAGCACGTAAAATAAGTCAGCGGCGCTTATGTATTTGTGTTCGAAACAACAATAGTCTACTACTGCTCCACTGCTCGTGATTAAGTTGGGAACTGGGATTTGGTGAGGTTGCAAGGAAGCAAAGTAAATGAAACCTTCCATTTTAACACGTTTATTTTAGTGGATTTGTTGTTGGCTGCAATTTCTTCCCTCCCGAGGATTTCTCACCGACTCTTCCACTCTCCGTCGAGGTCTGAGACTACTTTTTGCTGGTGTAGAAATGTTCTCCTGCACAACTCTAGAAACAGGGATATGTTCCCTTCTCTGCCGCCTAGAAATTCGGCTGGAGCCCATCCTAACCATTTTTGTCCCAAATTGAAAATGGTAATATTTTTAAATTTCTAATAATTAATTGAGGGTATATATGTCAGATCATATTAGATAGGTAATTATAAAATTCTGACTTTTTGAGAAGGGGTTTTGGGCCTACTACCAATACACTAGGGGGTTATGGGTTATATCCCTAAATTATTCCTGTATTATTAATTTACTGCAGATTGCATTTTTCTATCAGCTAACCGAACATCCTTTTAACAGAAAGAAAATCTAGTACATTCATCACGTGAAGGTATTTTTCTACCAATATTACGTGAAAGTATGAATGCACATAACTTTATTTTGTTAAATTGTTAAATAGATATTCGATTAGTTGATAGAAGGGTGCAATCTGTCGCATACTGATAGTATAGGGATCGATGTGTCACAATTGATAGCTTAGGGTGCAAAGTATTTTTCGCTGATAATAAGGGAGGTCAATCCCTAATTTCCCCAAAGAAAAAAAAGTAATGAAAAAGAATGAAGGTTGAGTTCACTTTTTCTAGATCTGGATTGAGCAGTGGATATTAATCTCTTTTCATTATTATTAAGAGACGTTGGGATGTTAAATTAATGCAAAATTATTTAATGTCATTTATCTTGAACTATTTGCAAAATTGATTTTGAAAACTGTCGTTTAGTACTGGAATTTATCAAACATATTCATTATTCAGATAGACAAAAGTGATCAAGTTAGCATATGCTTACATATCATTATATAAGCATGAAACTAGTATATAATTGTGGGATACATATTTCAAAAAACTGATTGTGATCCAATATCGGTTTCTCATAAATGTCACTGAAAAAAACTGTGATAGTTTTCAGTGATCGCAATTTTTTAATCTATATTTTGAAATGTTTATATTGGATCATCGTATATAAGTTTTGACATGCATAACATTCATAACAAGAATATCTAGTCCAACAGTCAGTTTTTCAAAATATATAATCCACAATTATCTATTATCTTCTTGTTTACATAAGGTGGATAAGCATATGCTGACTACATCGAGACTGTTCAAATAAGAGTATAGGACAATGAAATGAGAGGTGAAGATAATCTTCGCCACTAGAGTCAGGTCATTATAGCGGATTTGATTTTTCTATCTCTAGATGGAGCAGATGCCTGACTTGTTTTTGAGGGTTGGAAACTTTGGGGAGGTTTAGTTTCTAGGAAAGTATTTATGGGAAATAGGGGGAGGAATGGGATTGATGGGGACATTATAAGAAGATGTATGCATGACAAACAAAAGCAGAGTTATCCCTTCTTCCTCTTTCTCATTCTAATGTTGCTAATTGAAAATAAGTTTTCAAAACCAAACATAAATCCAATGATTCCATCGAGTGTTGAAAGGGTCTCAATATTGCTAAAATATGGAAAAGATTATTGTTGCACTTTGTAGAATCCATAGACCCAAAAGCAAGAGAAAAAGAAAGAAGGTTCACTTCCAAACCAGAGCATCCTGCATTAAAGCAGTCAAGCAGAGTTTTCAATAGAAATAGAATGTGACATTATTAGTTCTATATTAAGTAGTGGATTAATAAATATTAATTTATTGCTCAATATCCTTGTCTAGGTGTATTGATAAGTTTAATTGAATTATTGATATAGGTTTTGATATATGTTCTACATTATGTGATGAGCACAATCACAATAAAGTAAAATACAAATAATCAAGCACACACTAAAAGGATTAAATTTATATGATTCAGAAAGTTATTCCAAACTACACGAATAAAATAAAGATCAAATTCATTATTAACAATGGAAATTAGAATATAAAAACTCTCAATACATATATATATCCCCGGAAAATTTGATATCTGTAGCAGTGCCCCCAAACCTCCATATTGGGTACCTTCCAAAAACACCATTGATCAAATAACAACTTGATAAGCATGCTAAAACCAACTTCAGATTACCACTCTTAAAGGTAAATTCCTGACTCCAACCCTAAATAGACCCAGCATTAATATTGGAATTCTACTGCATGCTCTAACGATTGAATTGGAACTTAGAAACATGGTTTAAAGTTTTTAATTTTCAAACACCACTCATACTTATTTTGGGAATCACCTCTTCATGCAGCTCACACTACCTAGGGTACAGTTCAGTAATCGAGACTTCATTCACAGACCACGGTATTGATTTGCTTGTGGATTGATCCGACTCCAGCTCTTTTATTGGCGTGCTTGATCCTGTTCTAGTACGAACAAAGAATGCTGGCTGTTGAGGCAATTGTAGACTAGTTGAGAGACTGGAAAGCATGAGGCCTATTGATGCCATTGTGGGTCTGTCATCTACATCTTCTTGAACACATAGTAAGCCAATATGGATGCATCTAATGACTTCATTTCTTGCATAAGAAGTTTTCAAAGTTGGATCTGTAAACTCCAAGGGCGAGCCATCTCTCCAAAGTTTCCAAGCCTGAAACAATATATCAAGTAATGTCTGAGAATTTTGCAATTTTTTTTTCTGCAGTTTGCTTTACAATTATTCAGTTAGTACTCACATGGCTCAGGAGGTCCTCAGCACAGTCTGATTGATAAAAAGAGCTGTTCTTCTTGCCACTTATAATCTCTAGAACTAGGACACCAAAACTATACACATCAGATTTTACTGAGAATTGTCCCTGCATTGCATACTCTGGAGACATGTAACCACTGCAAGCCGACAATGTTTATATTAGAATAATGGTAAAGAGGAAGTGGGGATTATTTGAAATTCTATTTAACTAATCATTTTTTGGAATAATTATATTAAAGTTTACAGTTCCTCACTGATGAACTAATAAATTCATTGAAGCGGGTTATTCAAAAATGGATAATTTGGATTTAATACTCACTATGTTCCAACGATTCTATTTGTGTTTCCTTGAGTCTGATCCACACCAAAAATCCTTGCCATGCCAAAATCTGAAATTTTTGGGTTCATATCCCCATCTAACAAAATATTGCTAGCCTTGAGATCTCGGTGTATAATTCTAAGCCGAGAATCTTCATGAAGATAAAGAATCCCTCGAGCAATCCCTTGAATAATCTTGTACCGTCTTGACCAATTCAATTGTCCACGCTTTTCAGAATCTATATATTCATCAAAATAAATAATCAAGTTAGATTAGAGAACACATTCTAGATCGATGCGGGATAAATAGATATTTGAAAAACTAGAAATGTGTTTCAATGGGTCAAACCGAATAGAACGTAGTCGAGGCTTTTGTTGGGCACAAATTCATAGACTAGAATTTTTTCTTCGCCTTCCAAGCAAAATCCAAAGAGCCTCACAAGATTCCTATGCTGAAGCTTGGCTACCAATACAACCTCATTCTTAAATTCTTGTGCACCTTGCCCAGAGCTTCTAGATAGCCTCTTCACAGCAATTAGTTGTCCATTGGAAAGTATACCCTGAAAACACAAACCGTCAATTACTGAAACAATAATTTCGTGAGGAATTGGATTCCAGAGATACATTGTTTAATTGAAGGATAACCCTTGAACCAATCATAAGTGAAATCGATCTACTTTATATGTGTAAAGAATCTAACCTTGTAAACATCACCAAATCCACCTTCACCAATCTTATTTTCATCAGAGAAGTTGTTTGTGGCAGCTTGGATTGTACTCAAATCAAATTGCAGGGACTCTGGAGTCGACATATCAGCCACAGCTACAGAAAGCACCAAATTAATTAATAGTAAATGTTTTATATATATGTTGCAAATGACATCACTAAAATAAACGTCTTTATTTTATGTTTACCACTATCCTCTTTTACAGCATCGTAATTGGTCTTTGTCTTCCTTCTTAGGCAACAATAGCATAGAGTGAAGATAAACACAACAGCAGCAGCTATTGGAACAACAATGGCAATAATTTTTCCTGCATCAACAAAAATTTGTTTCATTGTTATACTACACTGCATAATTTCATATTGTTACCAGTATTGCTTTTTATTAACAAGCATGATTTTATTTTAAAACTGGCAGTTTTTATTTTTATTTTTATTTTCAGAAATAAAATGGAGAAACTACAGCTCAGAGTGGGGCCAAAATTGACCTTTGAAATTAAGACAAAATATAAGTAAAATTGGAGGTCCAGAGGGCAATACAAGATGGGGCAAATTGCTATCCCTATCTTCAATTCTAATGTAACCCAAAAGTAATCAAGTCATTAATGACGGGACAAAACCAAAAAACAAGTAAATAACCCTTTGCGTGCGAAATAAGGGAGAAGAAAAAAAGAAGAAGAATGGTAGGAGGGTGGAGATTGACTCTAGTAGACCATCATCAGCTGTCTAGGTGTGATGGTAATTATAATTATTATGGAGAGACCTTGTAACTATTTTTATTACAACTACGTGGGTTAAAATCTATCGTATGAAAGGACCAAAAAAACCACTTTACTATGATCATCGATCGAAGTCCCACATGCTGTTTTCACCATTTAAAGCACTTTAACTTCTCAAAAGTAATATTAAAATGCTAAAACTCATCGGATCATGCAATCTTTTCAGCGAGGAAAATGCTACTCTTCATGGAAAGAAAAAAAATTACTAAAAGGATTGATAGCCTATATGGTTGGATTTGTAGAATCCATTCCATGAATATCATTCTGTGATCTGATGCACATGGATTGACAAAGAAATTAATTAAAGGGCTATACACCTATAAGTCCAGTATATAAGGGGGTGTTTGGCAAATTTAAGAACCAGACCAGCTACGGATAAGCATGTCTGGTTTTTATTTAGTACTGTTTGGTAAGTGCATTTTTTCTATAGATCAGTTCAATCATGTCCAGAAAATAAGACATAAACACAGTTTTTTTCAAATCAACTATAAGCTGGTTTACATAAAAACTATATAACAAAAAGAGATCAAGCCAACAATTAAAACCTAACTGGTCAATTTACAGTTTATGGGTCAGCTACAGCAAGCCCTATTATGAAAGATAGCCACATATATCGACACATATATATACACATATATATTGCTTCTTCCATGAGCACATAAATTAATTGATCCTGTCAACCTTTTCAAAATTTAGATTCATCAGCAGTAAATATCTACCGGAAAAGGGTGGGAATCCCGCCGGCGCCGTAATTCCCAGGAGAGTAACGCTATTTTAAACCAAACTATACGATAAACTATCTACTTTTGTGCATTTTTTTTAATGCACAAAAGTGAAAAAAATTTCTAGTTGCCGCATCTTTTGATTTAAAAAAAAAAAAAAAATATATATATATATATATATATATATATATATATATATATATATTCATTTTCCTTCTATTTTGTGCATATATAGTTAAATTGGTAAAGTAGTTTACCTCTAGTATTTGGAGAAGGACGAACAGGGGGAGAAGGACGAACAGGAGGAACTACAGATGTGGATGCCGGCGCCGGCGCCGGTGATGATGTGGCAGTCACCTCGTAAAACGGGTACACTTCGTACCTAACATTACAACTAGGTTTCAGAATCCTCGCACCTTGTATTCCAGTGGAAAGCCCAGCATTAGCTCCGACGAGACATCGATTACAACCAGAGACGCTTAAATCCGACGTGCACTGCGCCAGAGTGTACAGCGTCTGCAACCTCGTAAACGTCGCTTCTTTTGTCGCAAATTTCTTCCCATCACTTCGGTTTTTCACGGTCTGGTTCGCTAACTCGCTCATCGTATCCCCCAATAACTCGTTGAAACGGGCTTGGTCCGTGATATTAGCCGTATTTACCAAAGCCACCGACGGCACCTCTGCCACAGTGGAGAACATCGACTTATTGGAGTAACGCAACATACACTGGTCGTACCAGATAATTACCTCTCTCTGTCTAGGGCACCGCGTCAGCATCTCTGTACTTGCAGTCGTTACACACTCTTTACAGACATCGACTGTAACATCACCTCTACAGAGAAAGAGACCGTAAGCTATGTCCGGCGGGTTCCGGCCGACGGTGACGTTGTAGAAGCCGCTGTTGTTGGCGGTGGCGTTGGAGGAGGAGGAGAGAGAAGAGAGAAGGAGATTGAGATTAGCTTGATACGTACTGTTTTGGGTATAATTAGATGAATTTATACAAAAATGATAGAGGTAAGTAGAATCAGCTTCAGTAGTGGTAAGGCTGCTGAGAAAGGTATGTAGAGATGGAAAATTTCTAGCCAATTACAAATTGCCACATGGCTTAAGCCAATTAAATCATGACCAATTAAAATATGTCATGTGCCACCAAATGGACCCACTAGGATACTCTAAAGGCAAATAAGAAATTGCCAAGTGTCCTATTTTACACAGGCTTAACAAATTACAATTAGCCATGTGTTTTAAATCTGTGATTAAGTGGACAAATCAAATCTTGCCACCTATCACATTGGGCCAATTAAGGATAATTATTTAAAATTAATATTTATCCTTATCACTCATTAAATAAGGATAATTATTAATTTAAATATTTATCTTTGTCATCCAAGTGGAGTAAACCAATCAAATGACACCACATGGTCAAATGAGAATGCATTCCAAATAATTGATATTTATCCTTACAAATTAATTAAATAAATAAGGATAAATATTAATTTAAATATTTGTCATTGTCATCCAAGTGGAGTAAACCAATCAAATGGTACCACATGGTCAGATGAGGATGACTCCCAAATAATTAATATTTATCTTTATAAATTAAATAAATAAGGATAATTATTAAGAAGTCCATCCCTATCCAAACACTCTACTCCCTACCACTATAAATAGGGGTAGCCTCCAAAGGTTAAAGCACAACAATTCTGAAGCAAAGAAGCTCTCTCAGACTGAAGCATCAAAGCCCTGAAGAACTTCCCAAGCATTCAGACCTTCAAGTTGAAGAACAAGCATCAAGCCCTTCAAGTTGAAATCAAATCCTTCAAGTAAAGATCCAAAGCCTTCAAGTTGAAAATCAAGCTCCAAGCCTTTCAAATTGAAGATCAAGTTCAACAAGTCCTTAAACAAGCCGGATTCAAGAACACGTGATCATCACCCTTGAATCGAGAAATCTACCACGAGAAGAATCAGAGGATTTTTATCTTTTGTAAAAGATCAACAGAGATTGTACTTCACACTTTTCAAATATAAATCAAAATCGACATTTGTCTACTCTCTTTTCGGTGTTTATTTAAAAACACGAAATTTGTGTGTACAAATTTCTGGCACGCCCGGTGGGACCATCTCTGCCTCTCATCTCTTCTCTTTAACCAAAAAGAACTTCTCAAGAGTCCAAGTCTGCAATTTCATGGCTCCTAAGAAGAACATTACTCAAAGTTTCAAGCCCCTTGATTCATCGTCCAGTCAGGATACTTTGAATTCTGGTCCGATGACTCGAACTAAAACAAAAGCTGTCACTGAAATATATGCCCAAACTGCTACAGAGTCTAAAACAACTCAAGTCTTTGATGCCTCTAAAAATCCAGTGATCTCTTTAGCCTCATTGGGGGCAAAGGAAGATGTTGCTGCCATGGTGGAACAAGTCTTAGCACAACCATCCATCTCACAGGGGGCAGGCTCAAGTTATAACTTTCTCTTTGCTGAAGAAGAGGATTCAAGTGGTGGCTCTACAACAAGCTCTCCTCGTGGGACTCCACCGTCAAAGCTGATGTTACCAACAGATCCTGCAAACCTCAACAATTCTGCGACTATGCCTGTAATGATGACCAACACGGTCTCTGTTGAAGATCAACTTGCAAGTATGACAAAAGCTATTGAAGGGCTCGCCAACTCAATGCAAGAAAGAGATCTTCAAATTGCCATGCTAATGAAAAAGATGGAAAATCTAGGAGAGTCAAGTCATGCAGCTGCTAGCACGCAACCAACGAATACAACTCAAAAGACTCCCCAAGATACAATTGAAGTTCCTACAAAGATTGAAGGCCCATCCAAGGATCTCCAAGTATCCACAGATGGATCAGTACCTGCAGATCAGTTGAGGGAATTCATCATGGGTGCTATTAAAGATAAGGTCGAAGGAAATACTCACTCCTATTCCACTTATACCAAGCCTTACACCCAACGAATCGACTTAATGAGGATGCCTCAAGGTTATCAGCCACCAAAATTCCAGCAATTTGAAGGCAAAGGAAATCCGAAACAACACGTTGCCCACTTTGTGGAAACATGCAATAATGCTGGCACTGATGGAGATCTACTTGTCAAACAATTTGTTCGATCTCTGAAAAGTAATGCCTTTGATTGGTACACTGATCTTCAGCCAAGTTCAATTGACAGCTGGGATCAACTCGAGCGGGAGTTCCTCAACCGTTTTTATAGCACTCGTCGTACTGTTAGTATGATTGAGTTAACCAACACCCGCCAGTGGAAAGATGAACCTGTCATAGACTACATCAATAGGTGGAGGAACCTAAGCCTTAACTGTAAAGATAGGTTATCTGAAGCCTCTGCAATTGAAATGTGCACCCAAGGCATGCACTGGGGCTTACGCTACATTCTACAAGGAATAAAGCCTCGTACCTTTGAAGAGTTAGCAACACGCGCTCATGATATGGAACTTAGCATAAGTGCTAACGGAGGCCAAGGCCCACTCGTTCAAGAATATCGTAAAGGAAAGGAAAAACAAGATAGCCAGAAAGGGGGCAAGTATCCTCCCAAAGGCAACAACAAAGAATCAATGACTGTGAGTACTGCCCCAGTTAAATTTGCAGTCAACTCAAAGAAAAAAGAAGAAGAAAAGGTTCACTTAAGTCAAGAACAGGGAAGAAAGAGGGTTACTCTGAAAGAAATGCAAGAGAAAGAATATCCATTTCCTGATTCTGACATTCCAGAGATGTTAGAAGATCTTCTCAAAAGTAAACCGAATGAAACCCCCCAAAAGAAGCGCCCTGAGGAAGCTGGTCGGGTCAATGATCCTATGTACTGCAAGTATCACCGGTTGGTTAGCCACCCAGTGGAAAAGTGTTTTGTTTTGAAAGAAAAGATCATGGATTTGGCTCAAAAAGGAATGATCGAGCTTGATGTAGATGTTGTGACCTCCAATCAAGCCACCATCACCTTCGGATCATGTGGTCTTATGCCTCTTTCAAACCAAGAAAATATGAACAAAGCACCCGTTTCCATCCAATCAGACACTGTTTTCTCAATCAAGTTTGGAGCATTTGAGCCTATTGAAGTCAAGTTGACACCGTCTCATGCACTAGAGGCTCTCTCTGTCTTAAGTCTAAAAAAGTCGAATATAATAGAGATGGCAATCCAACAAGACTTATCAAATTCTGATGATGAAGGCTGGACTCTTGTTACTCGTCGAAGAGGTCATAAATCAAAGTCGCGAAAACCAGCAGTTGCAAGAAAGAACAAGCAACGATCTCGAATGGTTAGAAAGGTAATAAAAAAGAGAGCTCCCAAGAAAGAAAAAGCAGCTTCCAGTTGGGTTGAAGACTCACTTGAACAAAAGCCACGGATCTCCATGACCTTATGGGATTTTTTGCCAGAATGGTATCAAAATACCGTTTACCCTTCGATGAATAAGCTGTCATGTCATCAAGTGGAGGGTCAAGAAGTGTTAACGCATGATGAAGAAGATAAGCCTAATGAAAACACAGAATTGACAGTTGAAGAAGATTCTCACCCAAGTTCTGGCACCTGCACTGCATGCATGTCATCCATTAATTTTTCTGATGAAGATTTATTACTTGGCTCCAAGCCCCACAACCGTCCTCTCTTTGTCACAGGATTCGCTCGTGAAAGAAAAGTGAACAGAATTATGCTTGATGGCGGATCAGCTGTTAATATTTTGCCATTACGTATATTGAAAGAGATAGGCATCTCTGTGGATGAACTTTCGCATAGTCGCTTAATGATTCAAGGCTTTAATCAAGGAGGTCAGAAAGCTATAGGCATGATAAGGCTTGATTTATTAATGGGAGAAATGCATTCCAGTGCATTATTCCATGTCATTGAAGCTAGGACTACATATAATATGTTGCTTGGGCGACCATGGCTGCATGAGCATGGAGTTGTTCCTTCTACCCTGCACCAGTGCTTCAAATATTATCAAGATGGGGTCCAGAAAAAAGTTGCAGCTGATGATAAGCCATTTACTGAAGCTGAATCTCATTTTGCTGATGCTAAGTTTTACTTGGAATCCACTGGGATAAAGGAAGCTCAACCAAGCTCGGTACCATCAATAGGCAGTACTGAAAGACATAAGCAAAATGCTTCTCAAAATGCAGAAACTGTCACTCCTGCTAAAGAATGTGAAGAGAAAATTGCAGAAAATGAAGCTAAAAATGCAATGGGGCAAAGTGCTAGTAAAAAAATTCTTTATGAAGCAACCAAAGAAACTCCAGTGCTTCGTTATGTCCCAAAATCTAGAAGAAGAAAAGGACAATCTCCTTTTACTGAATATAATGCGGTGAAGCTAAATGCATTCGAAGGATTAACTCTCCCGGTCACTAAGCTTATTAAGACAAAAGTGATCAATCCTCCTTTAAAAGGGTTCGTTAAGCCATCACAAGGGCCCGAAGTGGAACATGGTGATTTACCAGAGAAAAGAACTGAAGGCTTTGATCCCAATGCTTATAAATTGTTGGCCAAGGCTGGTTACAATCCACGAGAGTTGCCTGGTTTAGGAAATTTACCCTTAAAGGCAATTGAAGGAAAAGAAATCGAAATGACCAAAACCCAACGACTGTTGAGAGAAAAAGGGTATCCTGTGGAGAATTCAAAAAGGGGACTTGGTTATACTTCATCTTCTCCTGTTTATATACCAATAAAGAAAGTTGCCTCACAATGCATTACAGTTAAAGATGAAAGTGCATGTACTCAAACACCATCGACTAGATCCTCAGTGTTTGATCGCCTTGGTGAGCCTACATCATCGCGAGCTTCAGTATTTGATCGGCTAGGAGTCCAAAAAGCTCCCGACTCAACTAAACTCCGATCAGTGCATGATAGATTGGGTACCTCAAAGTCAACGCAGGCATCAAGTGTTAAAAAAACTAATCATTGTTCAAAGCAAAAAACATCTTCTAAGGTTCAAGATTGGAAGGAGTCTCACAGTGTAGTTCCATCTCGCGTGAAGAGGCGCATTCTGTTGGACATTTCTGTAGGTGAAGCGTTGAAAATCAAGAGACGTACTGTAGTGTTTACAAATCAAAAGAACTCACAACTGGCAACAGTTGAAGATATTGCCACTGAAGAAACTACCGCAACTACATTCCATATAACCTTCACTGAAATTCCAGAAAATGACCAGTCAGTGGAAGAAGATATTCAAGAAGCTCCACCCGCACTTGAAGAAGGGGGGCAAGCCACTGTTGATGATTTAAAAGAAATTAACCTGGGCGACCAAGAAAATCCTCGTCCAACATTTGTAAGTGCCAACTTATCTGAAGAGGAGGAAAAAGAATACATAGATCTTCTGGTGGAATTTAAAGATGTTTTTGCTTGGAGTTATAAAGAAATGCCAGGTTTAGACCCCAAGGTAGCAGTTCACTATCTCTCAATCAAACATGGGGATCGCCCAATCAAACAAGCTCAACGTCGTTTTCGACCAGAGTTGATTCCCCAAATTGAAGCAGAAGTCAACAAGCTAATTGAAGCCGGCTTTATTCGAGAGGTGAAATACCCCACATGGATTGCTAACATTGTTCCAGTTAAGAAAAAGAATGGACAAATTCGCATCTGTGTGGACTTCCGTGATCTAAACAATGCATGTCCAAAGGATGATTTCCCATTGCCAATAACTGAGCTTATGATTGATGCAACTACAGGCCATGAGGCTCTATCTTTCATGGATGGATCATCGGGATACAATCAGATTAGGATGGCACCGAAAGATGAAGAACTTACTGCGTTTCGTACGCCAAAAGGTATTTATTGTTATACAAAAATGCCATTTGGCCTAAAAAATGCGGGGGCAACCTACCAGCAAGCTATGCAAAGGATCTTTGATGACATGCTTCACAAGACAGTTGAGTGCTATGTTGATGATTTGGTGGTGAAATCCAAGAAAAGGAAAAATCATTTGCAGGATTTACGCGCAGTGTTCAATAGACTGCGGAGATACCAGCTCAAAATGAATCCTCTCAAGTGTGCATTTGGGGTCACTTCGGGCAAATTCCTTGGATTCATTGTTCGACATCGAGGTATTGAGATCGATCAGTCTAAAATTGATGCCATCCAAAAGATGCCTGAACCAAGAAATTTAAAAGAACTTAGAAGTCTTCAAGGACGTCTTGCTTATATTCGACGATTCATTTCAAACCTTGCGGGACGATGTCAACCCTTTCACCGACTCATGAAGAAGGACACTCCTTTTGTCTGGGATCAAGCTTGTAGCAATGCCTTTGAAAGTATCAAGAAGTACTTGTTGAACCCACCTGTCTTAGGTGCCCCTACTCCTGGGAAGCCCTTGTTACTCTACATTGCTGCACAAGAACAATCTCTTGGAGCACTTCTTGCCCAAGAAAATGAAGAGAACAAAGAAAGGGCACTCTACTACTTGAGTCGAACCCTCATAGGGCCTGAGTTAAACTATTCCCCTATTGAAAAGATTTGCCTTGCACTTTTCTTCTCAGTCCAAAAGCTAAAACACTACATGGAAGCGTATACAGTGCATTTAATTGCACGGGCTGATCCTGTCAAATATATTTTGTCTAGGCCAGTAATATCGGGACGTTTGGCAAGATGGGGACTGCTGCTCAATCAATATGAGATAATTTACTTCTCTCAAAAGGCGATTAAAGGACAAGCCCTAGCAGATTTTTTAGCAAATCATCCAATCCCTGCAGATTGAGAGATTTCAGATGACTTCCCTGATGAAGAGGTCTTTCAAGTTGAAGTTCTTGCTGCATGGATGATGTTCTTTGATGGGGCTGCACGCCATGACGGTGCTGGAGCGGGGGTTATTTTTGTTTCACCACAGAGACAGATTCTCCCATTTTCATTCTCTCTTAGTGAGTTGTGTTCAAACAATGTTGCTGAGTATCAAGCCTTAATCATTGGTCTCCAAATGGCGGTTGAAATGAAAATCCCCAATTTAGAAATTTATGGAGATTCCAAGTTAGTCGTCAACCAACTCCTGACACATTACGAGGTAAAAAAAGATGATCTAATCCCTTACTTCCGATGTGCAACACAATTACTAGAGAAGTTCGA
>JAESVK010034937.1:0-14974 GCA_017140935.1 Hamamelis virginiana | reverse complement strand
TTTCCAAGGGGTTCAAACCGATGTCAACTCAGTCTCCTTTTCTGAAGATGCGCGATGCCTTCTTCCTCTCTTGTGATATTGTCAAGTTGTACTGGTTGTTTTTTCCTCTGCTGGTAAAAAACCTTCAAATTTCTAAACAACTGCATGATTATTTGTTTTAAAATGCTCTTAAATGAACAAACCTTTAAGTTTTTTTTTTTCCCTTCCGTCACAGTGAATTTTGATCAACTCATTGTACCTTAGCAATGGTAGTGAGTCCATTTTGAAGAGAGTCTAATTGGCATCATTGTGTAATCATCCTAGATTTACAAGAATGCTCACCTACTTAAAAGGTTTTTTTTTTTTTTTTAATCACTGATGCAACAATTATATAACTCTGATTGGAATATCTACCTTCATTAAGGCTATTACTTTATTGCTTGCTCAATTAACTTGTGGTGACAATCATTTAGTTGCTTCATTAAGGCGATTTCTGATTATTTTTTGCTCATTTAGTTAATTTAGAGCATCTCCAATGGAGGTGCCAAATGAGATGCCAAAGCCAAAATTTAGCTTTGGCACCCAAAACAGCAGCTCCAATGCAAAGCCATTGCTCATGCCAAATTTTGCCTTTAGCGGTCCAAGCTGCCAAATTTTGCCTTTAGCAGTCCAAGCTGCCAAATTTAAGATTTGGAATGGTGGCTGCCATTTGAGCCATATCAAAATATGCAGTTTTTCAAATCGTCTTCGTGATCATAAAATATAGCAATAACTACAATTTGTATTATAAATGAAAATTCATTCACGACATCTAAATCATCAACTTGTTCAGTACCAAAAGTAATATATATATATATATATATATATAAAGTATCAATATTTTGCTTTTAAAAGTTAAAAAAATAAAATAAAAAATTGAATGTCTTTTGTGATATCAACATTAATTAATGGGTATTTTATGTGGGCACTAGTTTCAATTGGTGGGAACACTAATTATAAATACAAAATGCAGATGGAGAGTTATGAATGTCCAATGAAATTCAAACGAGCTCACAGTCTCTTACATTGTGTCGGTAGAGAGTCCATTCTTGTTTTCAAACACATGTTGGATGAATATATAGAATGTTTGTGGCAATCTATTCCTGTGCATGATTTTACAATGACTTTGGGTAAATTTATCTTGTTAGGGCCAAATATATTGTAATGTATAGTGAGTGGTTAGGATGAACCCTTGAGCAGACCAAAATTATGTAAATTAAACGGCTCCAAGCTTTAATAAGTAAGTAGTTCTTTGCAAGTTTCGGTTACAGATGTCAATGGGATGGAACAGAGGCATCAAAAAAATATCAAAATAGATATTCATTATTAGAATAGATCCCACAACTATGAAGCGAAATATTTAATCCAAAATCATTCTAACTACTCATACTTATCAAAGACTGCATGCATTATCAGAGCATAATTATACTAACATTTATCGAAAGCACCCTCAAATCCACATTTATACAAAGTCATCAAGAGATGGAATGTTGAAAAAAAAAAAAAAAGTATCAACTGGATGACTAAATATAGAGATTTCATACTAATTTTTAAAAATTTATAATTAACCACCCAATTATGAAGGCAAAACTATTTTTTTGTCAAAATGCTTACAAACTTTAAACATTATTGTTGAGTGTGAAATTATATGGGTTTAGAAGCATGTTTAACAAAATATTGTCCTTCATTCTCATGCAATTTAGTGTAATTATATGCAAATTATTTATAGTGTAGATTTCCTTGGTTTTTAGGTTAAACCTAGTTAAGGAAGGGAAATAAAGCTTGAGAAGCGATTATGGTGGTTTGTGGAGGGATTATAGAGTTTAGATGCATTTAAGCACAATGAAATGGAAACCCAACCGGTTGGGATAGTATGCCAATCGGTTGGCTGCAGTAGATTGCAAAGCAGAAACCCAGCCAACCAGTTGGGGTTCAAAGCCAACCAGTTGATTGTAGTGAAAGCAATGCAGCAACCCAGCATATGATCGGTGGATTATGTTTATTTAATTATTCTACCATTAATGGTCATAAAGGCAATCAACAACCAAAATAACTAAATACTCAATACCAATACAATTAAAGAGAATGTATTCCAAAAAACAACCACAAAAACAGAGCATTTAACTACACCCCATAAAACTCCTGCATAGTCCATCTCAATAACTTAAATAAAAATACATTAAAAACCATAATTTCATGAATAAATGTGTATTTTGTTTCACATTCTAAGAAAAGTATTTTTATATCAACACAAAAACATAGCTTTTAACCACACTCCACAAAATCCGTTCATAAATTCTTAAAAATTATGGGACTCCCATCACAAAATTTGAATACATCCAGCCTAGTCCAAAAAACAACCACAAAAACAAAGCATTTAACCACACCACACAAAATCCTTGCATAGTCCATCTCAATAACTTAAATAAAAATACATTAAAAAGCATAATCTCATGAACAAATTGTTTATTTTGTTTCACATTCGAAGAAATGTATTTTTTTATCAATACAAAAACATAGCTTTTAACCACACCCCACAAAATCCCTTCAAAATTCCTAAAAATTATGGGACTCTCCCATTGGTCAAATTCGAATACATCCAGCCTAGTTCAAAAAACATCATCACCAACTTAATTACAAAGAAACGTTTGATATAATCTTACTGTTCAAACGAAGTTCCGCGGAATCGACGCTGCATTTGCTATGTACACCAAAACAGAGCATCACAAACTTCTGAACTTCTTTCACTTTAACTGAATGAAGGATGGAATTTTATTGGGTTTTATGGATTCGGATTCGAAGAAGATGAGTTCTCCAAACCGAGTTCTGTAACGGGAAAGCAATAACAATGGAGGAGAATTTGTACATTGATGAGAGAGATATAGAGAGCGAGAGAGAAGGCGGCCATAGCATATGATCGGTGTAGAATGGCTTGCATGCAGGATGATCGGCGAGAATGGGTTGGATTGAATGGGTTTCTTCATTCTGTGGGTTTCTTCTTCTTTTCATACACACGCATATATATATAGACTTTTTTGTTCTTTAAAATGTTATCATTTTTTAGCCGTCAGTTTTTTCAGAAACCAACCGTTGGATCACTGTGATTTTTGGCAGACATGACATACATTATAGGGGTATTTAATCCAACGGTCAGTTTTTAAAAATATTCATCACAGGTGGCTGTAGAGGAGGGCACCTGATGCAAGATGCATCAGGTGCACCTGATATTAGCAAGTCTGTATATATATATTAAAGAATAAAAAAGTCATAGTTTTTTAGCAGTCAGTTTTCTCAGACACCAACCGTTGGATCATTGTGATTTTTGGTAGACATGACATACATTATAGGGGTATCTAATCCAACGGTCAATTTTTAAAAATTTTAATCACAGATGGCTGTAGAGGAGAGCACCTGATGCATTTTGCATCAGGTGCACCTTATAACAACACTTATGTATATATATATATATATATATATAGAGAGAGAGAGAGAGAGAGAGTTGGCGGGAGTGAGAAAGTGAGGAATTATAATGTATAATATATATTTTTTTATTTTCCATAATTATTAATTAAGAAAAAAATAAATATCAAATAAAAAGAATTTCAACAATTTTCTTTGATTTGACCGTGATAGACTTGTATTGATTGAATAAAAAAAGTTTGGTTGACAACATTTAATGTGTCATTGGGTATCCTTAATAAAATAGGATATTGTATCTAAATTTGAGTAATGAGTATTTTTCATAACTTGGGTATTCTTATATTACATGGGTATTTGACCGTTAGTAGGGTATTATAGTAAAAGAAAAATTACATTTGTCATTTCTAGAAAGGGAGGGGCTATATGCAGTACACCTTTTACTAAAGGCAGCCTATTTTCTAAGTACAACTCACTCATTTGTATTTTTACTAAAGGCAGCACAATAAAAATTTAATAAATATACCCATTTTACCCTTTACTAAATACAACCCATTACATAACAGAAATACTATAAGCAGTCCATAATAGATCAGACTTTATCAAATGACCGTATTACCCCCAATTCCATGAAAGAGCATTTTAAAGATCTTAGTTTGAAGTTTGTACTCACCCTAAACACTTTCATTTTAGGTTTGTTTGTATATTATTGGTAAACATTTTATTTAGAATAAACTTGCTTCAAAACATGAAAAGTAGCGTTTTATTATCATTATGGTATGATGGTTTTATGAAAAAAACCAATGTTTTGATCGGAAAATTGAAAAAATAAAATTTGTATTTGTATTTGTGTTCGCATTCGAACTGGTACAACCGAATATGAAGCTTTAGTATTCAGCCGTGAGAAACCGAATATGAAGCTTTAGTATTTAGCAATGGGTAACCGAATATGAAGTTTTAGCATTCAGCCGTGGAAAACCGAATATGAAACTTTAGTATTCAGTCGTAGAAAATCGAATATCATTACACATATTCAGCTGTAGGAAATAGAATGTAGTTTTTTTTTTTTTTTTTTTAATAATTAAGTAGTGGAACTAGCAAAAAAAAAAACAACCACATTCGGTTTCCTACAGCTGAATATGTGTAATGATATTCGGTTTCCCACGGCTGAATACTAAAGCTTCATATTCGGTAGTACCAGTCTGACTGCGAATACAAACACATAATTTTTTTTTTTCAATTTTCCGATCAAAACATGAATTTTTTCCCTAAAACTATCATACCATAATGATTATAAAACGCTGTTTTTCATGTTTTGAAGCAAGTTTATTCAAAATATAATGTTTATCAATAATATACAAACAAATCTAAAACCAAAGTGTTTAGAGTGAGTACAAACTTCAAACTAACCTCTTTAAGATGAAGATGAAGAAGATGAAGACTTTTTTTGTTTTTTGTTTTTTGTTTTTAATTTAATTAATGGGATAATGGGTTCCCAAA
This sequence comes from Hamamelis virginiana, assembly GCA_017140935.1. Lineage (NCBI taxonomy): Eukaryota > Viridiplantae > Streptophyta > Magnoliopsida > Saxifragales > Hamamelidaceae > Hamamelis > Hamamelis virginiana. The sequence continues at coordinate 10,039 of JAESVK010034937.1, read as the reverse complement.
ATAGAATTATTTTGGGAATTTTCCCGAACTTATATGCTATATGATGCCAGATTAGTTGACTGAGCCTGTGAGTTGTGGCCACACCGCAACATGAAGCTATGAACAGTATGCTCATGAAAGATGACACGTACCAACCCCCACCTAGAAAAAGCTTCCACCGCGTGGAAATTAAATTTTGGACTTTGTCGCATGCGTGGAAGATTGGAATAATCATTAAATATGTTTCTAGATGTTGAAGAGAAAATTCTGATCATCGCTTGAGCACATTAATGATTTAATGGACTTGCATTCTTAGCATTCAATTTTCTACTTTTCCATAGGTTCACAAACAAAACTTACTTCCATTGGATGATTGTATTAATCTGATTCTTCTGGGGGCAGCGAATTTTCGGAATACTCTGAGAAATGAAGGCTAAAACCCATTGAATCAAACTGATTTACTGTACACTTCTAATATTTTTACGACTCATAAAATGGTGCTCTTCATATTTTTCCTCATGCTGGTAAAGCATGAGAACACAATGAATAGTGCTGTTGACTTGTTTGTGAGGCGACCTAGACCCAATGTCACCAAGAAAATGATCTTTTTTATTTTTTTGTGTATGGAAATTGCCAAGAAACAACTCATATTATAAAATTAAACCTTCAAAGACATGAATTCTCCATAATCCAGACCTTTCTTTTTTTTCTTTGTGGTCCATAGTAAGAATTGAATTCTTGACTTTCCTTCTTCCAATTAGATGCATGGCACAATAATGCAACGGAAAAATTGATTACTGGAATGGAAAATGGATAGCTTCCTCGAACTAATTGATTGTCCAAAGACAATGCCACGAATAAAGGACTTTTATGAAACTTGTTGATTTTTTAAAAGAAAATACCAAGCCTAATAGGCATCTAAAACTCGTTGAATCACAAAGAATACCGAATACTAGGCATCTGGAATCGTTGATTCACCAAAAATACCGAATACTAGGATTGAAGAGAAAACTCTCAAAGATAACTTCACTAATTATCAAAAACCAATTTGCCAAGATGGCTACAAGCATATTTATATAGAAGACATATCCTAAAACATCCCAAATCCTAGCTAAAAAATAGGAAAAAAAATATTATTCCCGGTTTTACGCTTTATGCCGTTCATAAAATCCCAATAACACAAAAACTTTCTTAAATTGAACCTACCTATTATTATTATATCCTATAGGAGCCCAAAGTTGACTATTAGAAGCTTAAAAACAAGAAAAATAAAATCCTACAATATTAAAATTCGAAAATTACAAAATAATAATAAAATTTTCATACAATCTGCATCACACCCTGCATGATGCTGCTACCACAAGTTTAGCTTCACAGTCCAATTGTAAGTAGAGAATGATGAAGGGTCCCAAATTGACTCAGACCCATTATAACACTTTAGGCTGTAGAAGACATGACCAATAACTACCAGCAATCAGAAAATTGGCTTTGAAAATCTGGTGGCAACTCTGTTGCTATCTGGAGGGCTTTCCCAAGTGACCAAATTTCTCAAGTTTTTATTTATACAGAAGAAAAGAAAAAACATATATGGTAAGACAGAAAATTTAGCTGCACAATCCATATTTGTAGCAAGTGGTTGTCAAAAATATCAGCTGCTGTTTTCCATAGAGTAGATTTACTGACTGGAGCAGTTAGACGATGTTTTGATTTTTTTTTTTTTTTTTGCAAAGGTTATATTATAAAAAAAAAAATGCCGACTTGGTGAGATCAGTGCCTAGTGCATTGAGGCTAGAGCCAAACCCCATATATTGAAATCAACATTGGAGGACCATGTCATGCTGTTCACTTAGTTACTTCCAGGAAGATTGATTTTGATATTCATCAAAGACACAAAATTCCATCACTGCTTCTTTGGTCTTGGAAGTTCCGGCAAGGGTCACAGAGGCATCAATGGCAGAGATAGTTTTAGCCCCACTTTTTCAGGTGATCTTTGACAGACTAGCTTCTCCTCTCCTACAAAAGCTTGGTGATTGCTGGGATCTTAAAGACAACTTCCAAATGTTGGTCCCTGAATGCGGTGATTGATTCGTCGTTAGACTAGAAATCACATAGATGATACTTGCACAATGGTGAATGAACTACAAAAGGAGACGGTTGCTTTGAATGTATTCATATGGGTTTTTCTCCCATGTATATATAGATACCAAAGAGTGCCAATGACACCCAATGGGAATGGACACATCCTTATGAATGGGTGTGTCCATTCACTCCACCAATCAGGTTTGATTTCCAAGGCGTTTATTGTGCACCTTTGCACATGCAAGTATATCATTTGTGGGAAGTTATCAACCGTTTCAGATGCTTGATCCAATGTGGCAAGGCACACCTTATTTCATCTATTCCATCTAATCACCATTAACCATCAACTCCCACTTGATTAGAATGGAAATAATTTTATAAATAACTTAACCTAGTTGGTAATATTATGAACACCATTATTCCCCTGGTTGTTTATTCCAACTCTCATCTAAATTCTTTGGATCGTCATCAGATTATGATATTATTTTACATGCGCATACTTTTATCATAATTATCTGATCGCGTCCTTCCCTTATATGTCATATGTCAAAATAACATAATCCAGACGATTTCATTTAACACTTTTTAACAAGTGAATGGCACCAATACTCCATGTCTGGGAAAATATTTGTTCACAACCCAGTCATTATTGGCGACTTCTTACACTATGCGCCCAAATACCATGTAGACTCAATTTGATACCATATAATGAACCTTTTTCAATCAAATTGTTCTATCATGATTTAGTTACCTCGCTAGTGTTCTCTATCTTTTCTCCGACCAATATCCCCAATTTGTTCTGTCAGATAGAGTTGCATTATGTTATTCTTCTCAAGCGTCCCTGAGATCCATCTAACAATGCCATCCGACTACAATATTTATATATACTTTAATCCCATTGTAGGAACATGTTCCTTGAATTTATCCAGAGTTAATCCCTTGGTCATTGGATCAGCCACCATCTTTCCTGAGGGTATATAGTCGACTTTAATTTCACCCCTCTCCACTATATCTTGTATATAGTGATAATTTACGTCAATATGTTTGCCTTTGGAACTATTTGCTCCACTTTTTATTAATGAGATAGCGGACTTGTTATCACAAAACACATTTACTGGCTTACTGATTATATCTAATTTTAAACTATCAACAAAACGTCTAAGCCAAACTGCATTACTTACCGCTGTGCTGCATGCTATATATTCAGCCTCCATGGTATATTTTGCAACACAACCTTGCTTTTTACTTAACCAAGAAACGGCTGTTCCACCAAACATAAATACATAACCACTTGTTGATTTTCGATCATCCATATCACCTGCAAAATCTGCATCACAATAGCCAATTATCTCTAGATCACTTAAATCAAAACCTGCCAATGTTCCTTCCCAGGATTAGATTGATATCTACTTACTAATCCTACTGCATGGCAAATATCAGGTCTTGTACTTGTCATTGCATACATGAGACTACCCACTGCTTGGGCATAGGGGATCTTTATCATTTCTTCTGCCTCATGCTCATTTTGAGGACACATTGTCTTACTAAGACATAAACCCTTGCAGACAGGTGTACTTATAGGTTTACAATTTTCCATGTTAAACCTTTTAAGCACTTTTTCAATATACTTTTCTTGATCCAGATACAACATCCTTGAATTTTTATCTCTAGAAATCTTTATTCCTAAAACATAGGATGCCTCTCCCATGTCTTTCATTTCGAATCTGAATCCAAGATATGATTTAGTTTTGTTTATCATATCTAAATTATTACTAGCTAATAGTATATCATCTACATAGAGTGATAATATTGCTAGTCCTTTTTGGCATTTCCACACATATACACAGTGATCTAATGGACTTATCTCATATCCTATTTCTAGAATAGCTTGATGAAACTTCAAGTACCATTGTCTTGAAGATTGTTTCAGTCCATACAGAGATTTTTTTAATTGACAGACTTTGTCCTCATGTCCTTTTAGTTCAAAACCTTCAGGTTGAATCATATAGATATCTTCCTTCAAATCTCCATTGAGAAATGCAGTCTTAACGTCTAATTGATGCAACTCAAAATCCAATTTTGCTACTATAGACATGAGTATTCTAATGGACATTAATTTTGCCACCGGTGAATATGTATCAACAAAGTCTATCCCTGGTTTTTGTATATAGCCCTTAGCAACTAATCTAGCTTTATACTTATCCAGAGTACCATCTGATTTAAGCTTTTTCTTAAGAACCCATTTACATCCAATAGCTTTTCTTTCCTTTGGAAGATCAACTAGATCCCACATTCCATTTTTCTCTATGGAATTTAATTCCTCTTTCATAGCATCCATCCAATGATTTGCATCATTTGCTTTCATGGCTTCAGAGAAATTCCTTGGATCATCCTCTAGTTGAATTATATCTTCTATATTTTCAATGTTATAGATGTAATAGTCCTTAAGTTTACGAGATGGTTCCCTTGATCTTTTCCTCCCACTGATTCGAGTATTTTTATTTAATTCATTTGATGGTGTACTCTTAATCTCATGATCATGTGTTTGATCCATCTGCATTTGTGATGTATCAATTTTAGTTTCCTGTATATGATCATCTAAATTTGACTCATTTTGAGATGTATAAACATCTGTGGGATAGTCTTGAATAGGTATAATGCTTAGATCATCTTCTAAGAGCACTATTTGCTCTATAGGAGTTACTAGATCACTACTTTCCATAAATACTGCATCTCTGCTTTCTATTAATCCATTTTCTGTATTGAAAAAACAATACCCACTTCCATTATCAGGATATCCTATAAACTTACACTCCCATGTTTTACTTTTTAATTTATCTCTTAGAGGTTTAGGAATTAACACATGCGCTTTACAACCCCAAACTTTGAGGTTTGAAATGTTTGGTTTCTTTCCTGTCCATAACTCATAAGGTGTTAGAGGTTTAGCCTTTGTTTTAACTCTATTTAAAATATATGTTGCGGTTGATAAAGTTTCTCCCCAAAAATGTAAAGGTAAGTCAGCATATGCCATCATAGATCTTGTCATGTCCATGAGAGTTCTATTTCTTCTTTCTGCAATCCCATTTTGTTGGGGAGTATAAGACATAGTGTAAATATGTCTCATTCCATTTTCTTTGCAGAATTCATCAAAGGCTTCATACTCACCTCCTCTATCATTATTCAAGGCTTTAATAGGTCTACCTAATTGTGTTTCTACTTCCTTTTTATACTCTTTAAATTTTTCAAGAGCATCTGATTTATTTTTAATTAGATAGACATATCCAAATCTTGAATAATCATCTGTAAAGGTTATAAAGTATTCCATGTTTCTATGTGTTTTAACTCTAAGAGGTCCACATAGATCTGAGTATACAATTTCAAGTAAGTCTTTTGATTGCCATTTCTTTAGAAACGGTTTTCTTGTCATTTTTCCTTTAACACATGGTTCACAAATGTCAAAATCAATAGAACTTACTTGAGGTATTAAACCTAATCTGCTCATTCTAATAATTTTGTCTTTATTTATGTGTCCTAATCTACAATGCCATAGATAGGAATTATTATTAGAATTTGAGACATGTAAATACTCAGAATAGGAAATACTTTTATTATTATTTGTAATAGAGTACATATCATCTACTTTATACCCCTTCAGAATTACATGACCATTTTTCCCAATTGTTACATAACCAGACTTAAAACGCAATTCAAATCTCTTGCCATCTAATACAGACACAGATCCCAGATTTCTCCTTATACTTGGAGCATATAAAACATTTTGGAGTGTAACACTTGACTTTCCACAAGGAATTTTACAGTCACCCTCACCTAACACATCAACATATGTATCATTCCCCATATATAGTCTATGATCCCCATGTGCCTTTTCTTTGAAATTGATGAAGCTATTTCGATTATTCGTTACATGTCTTGTAGCACCTGAGTCAATCCACCATTGAGTTTGATCATATTCTGTAACCATAGCCTCTGAGACTGTTAACACAACTTCTTTGCTATTTCCATTCTTTATTTGCTTTGGACATTTAGCTTTGAAGTGTCCCACCTCTCCACAATTAAAACATGCCTTCTTTTTCTTCTTGCCCATATGTTTGAAATTGTATGACTGTTCTCCCTTCTTTTTCCAATTTCTTTTCCTTTTATGCTGTTTGGAGGATGATTCTTCATCAACTAGCAAGTTTCCACCGCTTTTCTCCTTTTTTCTTCGCATCATTCTTTCCTCCTCAAGGGCCAGTAGTGCAGGTAAAGTATTCATTGTTAATTGACTTTGACCATATGTCAAGGAAGTCACTACATGATCCCATGATTTAGGAAGACTGTTGAGAATGGTCGACACTTGCATTTTATCTGGAATAGCATGCCCAGCTTTGGAGAGATCTTTAGCAACAATTTCTAATTTTAAAACATGGTCTCCAACACTATCATTATCAGACATGCGAGTCCCATTATACTTCTCCAAAAGGAGTTGTATATATGTTTCAGATTTGGGCCCATATTTGTCCTCCAATATATCTAATATTTCTTTAGCAGTCTTAAAATCTTCATAGAGAGGAATTAAGTCATCTTGCATGTGATTGAGAATAGATGCTCTTGCAAAAGCATTATCCTCCTCCCACTTTTCACTGGCTTTGGCACTATTGGGGTCATTTTCTTTAATTTGAGGCTTAGGTGAAGTGATTGTATACAAAGTCTTTTCATGTGTGAGAAGGTATGAAATCCTTCTTTTCCATATACGAAATTAATATTACTAAGTTTCTCTACTTTAACTGTGTCAAATAAACTCTTACTACCCATGTGTAATAAATAGCTTCTACTACTATATAATAATATATATAAAATAAAATAAAATAAAGAGTTGTTGAAACAGACTCACGGGTCACTAGGACGTACAATCTTAGAAGAGTATTTGTTGAGAAGAGTACAATGATAGTATTTTGATGGATCACCGGGTCGATTCTTCTCTCTCCTTGGAGCAAGCCTTACTTGAGAATTGAAGTTTTTGTGAAAAAATTCTCCTTGTCTTTTATTAGTTAGCCTCCTTGAAATACGTAGAGGATGATTTCCTCTAATATTTTGAGCACTTGAAACCTCAACTACTGCCCTGTCTGGTATAGTGAAGCTTATCTCCTTTTGTTGTGGTGGAAGAATCCAACTGAAGTAGGTGATAGGCTTTCGACGCCTGATTATTGGCCTGTACTCACTTGGATTGGCTTCTTGTTGATAAAACACTGAAGATGGTGTGCTTCGTACAGATGGAACACTGTTTATAACTCGAGCCAGCGTAAATTGAACACTGTTCGAGGCTTGAACGGGCCTATAATCAGTGAATGCAGCAGTTCGGGCCGGAAATGGGCTTAATTGGGCCTTAATTGGCTCAATTGGGCTAATATAATAGCTTTGGGCGGCGCGGGTGGCTCGGGCGGTGCAGGCGGCTAGTGCGGCGCGAGCGGCTGGCGTAGCGCGGGTGTATTGAACCGGGTCGCGGGCGAAGCAACACGGGCGAAGCGGGCCGGGTCGAAAGATCCGCTGTCAATGCACGCGGGTTGTATGCCGCGCGCGTGAACACACGCGCTGAGCGCGTTTGATGGGTTGGGCCGCGCGTCCCAGCGCGTGACGGGCCTGTTTGGGTCTATTTTGCGATCCGAATTAAATTTGGGCCGGGTCCGTCGTCTACCTTCAGCCACACTCGATTTTTCTGCAACTTTTGCACTATTTTCAGCGAAATCCACCTCTGTACTTGAATTATTTTGTCCAAATACTTCTTGCACACTTCGTTTCATAAAAATAGGTGATGATATTGAACTTATAAACTTATTTTTACGAATCGGTGAATATAGTAATCCTTTCCCTTTGTTGTTCATGGTAATTTTTGCAAATAATCAATCAAAAAACTCAAAACCTGATGCTCTGATACCACTGTTGGTCCCTGAATGCGGTGATTGATTCGTCGTTAGACTAGAAATCACACAGATGATACTTGCACAATGGTGAATGAACTACAAAAGGAGACGGTTGCTTTGAATGTATTCATATGGGTTTTTCTCCCATGTATATATAGATACCAAAAAGTGCCAATGACACCCAATGGGAATGGACACATCCTTATGAATGGGTGTGTTCATTCACTCCACCAATCAGGTTTGATTTCCAAGGTGTTTATTGTGCACCTTTGCACATGCAAGTATATCATTTGTGGGAAGTTATCAACAGTTTCAGATGCTTGATCCAGTGTGGCAAGGCACACCTTATTTCATCTATTCCATCTAATCACCATTAACCATCACCAAAATCTACAAGACTTGTTGCCAAGAACTCAAGGTCTTCTTGACGATGAAGAAGAACAACAAGTAAGCAATAAATCTGTGAGAATTTGGTTGTCAAATCTCAAAGATGCAGCTTATAACGCTGAGGACTTGCTCGATGAGCTCGCAGAAAAAGTTGTTCGTATGGGTTCTGGACTACAAGATGCAAACTCAATGTCAATTCGTGCAGATAAGGTGAGAAAGATGCTTCAGGTATTGGAAATGACTGTGGCTAAGGGACGTAAGTTGCCTTTGACAGAGGGTGGAAGAGTTGATAAGCCATCTAATAAAAAGGAAACTAGTTCTTTTTTTATTGAGACAGAAGTTTATGGTAGGAAGGAAGACAAAGAGAAGATAGTCATGCAGCTATTAACATGTGCAAGCACCCAAGATGGAGATGCTTCCTTTATTCCGATAATTGGTTTTGGAGGGATTGGCAAGACGACTCTTGCTAAATTAGCATATAATGATGCGAGAGTTACTCGGCATTTTGATATGAAATTGTGGGTTTTCGTGTCTAATGATTTCAACGTGAAAAAAATAATAAAAGCAGTTATTGAGTCTGCAACTAAAAGGGCATGCGATCTCTTCGAGTTGGATGTACTTCAATCTGAGCTATGGGGTTTGTTACACAAAAAGAGATACCTACTTGTGTTGGATGATGTTTGGAGCGAAGATAAGAATGAGTGGGATAAACTAAGACCTTTGTTTAGAGGCGGTGTTGATGGAAGCAAAATCATAGTCACTACTCAGTAAAAAAGTTGCACTATCAATTGACTCCTCAACTTCCCACTATTATTTGGAGGGTTTACAGGAAGAAGATTGCTGGGCTTTGTTCAAGCAACAAGCGTTCCATCGAGGAGAAGAAAAGGAGCATCCAAACTTAGCAACAATTGGAAAAAATATTGTCAAGAAATGTGGAGGAATGCCGTTATCAGCAAAATCTCTGGGATGCCTAATGCGCTTCAAAAGAGAGGAAAGGGAGTGGTTACTTGTGCAAAATAGTGAACTTTGGAATTTGGATGTTTGCCAAAGTGGAATATTACCTTCCCTAAGCTTGAGTTACCTTCATTTACCATCACACCTCAAGCATTGCTTTGAGTTTTGCTCGACATTTCCTAAAGGTTATGAAATTAAGAAGGAGAAGTTAATTCTTCTGTGGATGGCAGAAGGCCTAATTCCATCAGATGAAGGAAACAAACAACCAGAGGACATTGGCAATGAGTACTTCAATGAGTTGTTGTGGATGTCTTTCTTTCAAAATGCAGATAATTGTAACAATAGTGGCACGACTGGATACAAAATGCACGATATCATTCATGATCTTGTACGATCTGTTGCAGGAAAAAGATCCCTGATACTAGAGCATAGTCTCCCACCATGTAGTCTTGCACCGGTCCGTCGATCGTCTGTTGTTTGGAATTTTAGGGCATCAACAATTCCAGAAGCCTTATGGAAAGCCCTATGCGAAGCAAAACATTTGCGAACTCTGTTATTGTTTCCTGGAGGTGACTTCATTGAGGCTCCGCGCGAATTGTTTTCAAGATTAAAATACTTGCGAGTGCTAGATTTGAGTGGTTGTGGCCTTACAAGGCTCCCTCAATCTATCGGTGGCTTAATGTGTTTGAGGTACCTTGACTTATCTTATGCAAATCTCACAA
>JAESVK010034936.1:0-13576 GCA_017140935.1 Hamamelis virginiana | reverse complement strand
AGCTGCTAACCTGCTGTTTTGTTTTCCCCAAAGCAAAACAAAACTTAACTTTTTGAGTTTTGGATGATATTCTGGGAAGAGAGAAATGAATGGTAGAAGTGAAATATGAGTATTTGATCAGTAATTTGTCCAGTTTATCTATGTTTCTATCAGTGTTTTCAAGGATATTTGATATTTCTTTGAGATCAAACTGCTTGTAAAAAAAAAAAAATTAGGGGTGGGTTTATTATTTCCAAATATGAATATATGTGTTTGTCAATTTCCTAGTTTGTATCTTTGTGCTGTTGGATTTTATTTCATGAGCAGTAAGGTTCTCTCTCTCTCTCTCTCCCTAACCTCATCCTGATATAGTGATACATTAAGAGTTGAGTGCAATAAGGTTGAGCCATTGAGTTGAAAAATTAGACCTTCCCCTTTGTTGCACCTTTTCTGTTCTTGTTACAGTGTAGAAGGGGGATGGCATATTGTTCTTGGCCAATGGCTGGCAGGCCAGCCCCGGTAACTTCAAATGCAAAGTATGCAATACTAGTGACCATATTCAGTTCCTGTGGGAACTTTTGTTTCTGGGAAAACTATATAACACTTACCTTGATTACTTGTCCTGTTCACTATTCTGATTGTTTGGCTAAATTAAAACTAATGATTTCTGTGTACTCCACCTATGAAGCTCTAGCCCTCCCATTTATAAATTGGAAGCCTGGATGGTTCTAATTAAAGGTCACCCTTAACTAATGGGTGAAATTGATTCGGAAAGGTATTTTGCTTAGCTTTTTTATATTCTAAGCTCATAGAATTTGAATTTTTAAGGTTTTAAGTTTCTACCTCGAATTAGTACTTAAAAGGCAAAAATGATTCATGTAGCCAATCTCATATACATTTTTGAGCCTAATAATAGAAACCTACTGTAGTCCTACGGCTCCTATCCTGCTATAGTGCTATCCATATTCACAATGTGTTCAACAACTTTCTCTAAGTTTCTTAATCATCTTCAAACTATTACTTGTATCACCTTCCCCACCTTTTTGGGCCATAAATCCACAATCAACTAATGAAATATAATGGAAGATAAATGATTTAATTAGACAACTAATCAGATGTGCCAAAGGAGGGAATATTGCACATATCTTTATGAATAAGATGATTCTGTAAAATATTCAAATAAGAGTATTCATCACATTGATATGAACATCAGAACATATTTTGCATTTCCTATCAATATATAAATATGCATTTTTTAATTTTTGTGCTTAGATTTGTGTGATTAACGCATTCTTTATAACAAATTTTATTTGTTCTTAATTTAAAGAATTATTGGTTCGTTGGTTCAATTGAATTTTTTTGCTCTTTGCTATTATGTATAGGTTTTGATTTTAAGTGTTAATTTGATAATAATTTCTAGTTATGCACTTATGCTCTTATGGAAAAATATTTATTAGTTTTAATAGATACTTTTCACGTTACTTTTATTCTATGAAACCTTAAATTTCATTTTTTTAGAATTTCGCCCACCCTGAGTCCAAATCCTGGCTACGTCCCTGACCTAGACCAGTGGTTCAAGGGTTGGGGGTCCCCTACTTTGACATATTTTCCATAATTAATTGTTGCAGTTAACTGATCTCACTGTTGCTTTGACTAATCAATTCCTACAATTCTAAGGAAACTACAAAACAATCCCACAGTACAGTAATTTCCATTCCATGATTGATAAGACTCATTGGACACATTGGACCATAGGTCCAAAGAAGTAAGCTGGTAGAGGGATATTTTTAGCAGGACTCTTTAGATCAAATCTGCTATTGGGTGATAGTCCATTTGCATATTTAACGAATTACAGTGACCTAAACTTTGATTCTGCATGAAAAATGACTTTTGTGCATCTGGGGGTAATGGGTGTGGTTTCTGGTCTGGTTAGGTTTCTTCTACTGATTGCCCAAAATGAAGAAAAACTTGTTACCATTCTTATTTGGACTGTTGCTCTTGTTGAAATTATTGTTAGCAGTTTCTCTCCCGGATCGACTTTAGGAAACTAAATTGATATATATATATATATATATATATATATATATATATATATATATATATTGTGTAGGATTATCATTTTGTCGAATGCATCATTAGATTAAATATTTCTTTCATGTAATCGAATTTCCCAATTAATTGGTAGGGGCAATAATACATTGGCAGTGACTGAATTCTCTCTGTCTCTCTCTCTCTCTCCACATTTGCTCTACTTAATAGTAATCCTCATTCTCTAATATTGAACATCACAATATTACATAATTGTAATTTCTCCTAACTAAAATAAAAAGGTCTCAAAATGAACAATAAAATTTTCTTTTAGGCAAGGGCAGCAAATAGGCCACTGAGAACTAGTGAATTATAAGGACATGAATAAAAATAAAAAACAAGAAAATTATCCAAAAGTTTTTGAGTTTAGAGTTTTATAGCGCGAGGTCTAATTTTATACCATGAAATTCAGGAGACTATCAAATTCCTTTGTCAATTTTACAGCCCCTTGGATCTAATTTTATGTAATGGACTTGTGGGTATATAACTCAAAAAAAATATTAGAACAATTAAGCTACATTGCACAACTTTTTTAGCAATATAAACACAAAGATATGCTATCCATGGTGCTAAAAAACAGAAGTGAAAATAAAGATATGCTATCCATGGTGCTAGAAAACAGAAGTGAAAATAACTATGCCGAAAAGCATATGAGAGAAAGGCCTAGGCACCGTTTGGATTCGCTTATCTTAATGCTAATATTTTATTTTGCTCTTATAAAATATCCACTTACATATATATATATATATATATATATATATATATGTATATATATATATATATATATATATATATATATATATATATATATATACACTGTTAATTGTTGTGTTTCCTTTCCAATCATGTCTTCATCAGTTGCTGGATTACGTAGATATTTGCCATAGTATTTCGTTGCAACTATAGCCCTGGTATATCGTCTTTATCCATATTTACTCCAAACCTCCATAAAAAAAAAAAAAAAAAATACACATATATATATACATATATAGACTTATAATAACAAAATATGCAATTTATCAAGTATAGTTTTGTTTTCAAATTTTGGCTTTATAGTAAGGTAATAGCAAAAATCAAAAGTTATACCAAACATACTTTTTGCTAGACAATCAAAAGTTAACACATCGTATACCTTGAATGCTTTAAGTCTCTATTGGAGCTGGATTTTAGTGGAACTTTCTTATTAATATATACTTTAAGTCTAAATTAATGTATATACATGTATATCAGTATATACATGACTTAAGGGAAGTGAGTACATATGAAGCATACATTACCTAAATTACACATATGTTATATATAAGTCTTCTTTTCTTTTTCTTTTTCTTTTAGGGTGTTCACATTACATACGAGGATGGAAGGACCGTTAGATAAATCATGGATGTACATTGATAGGCTATTGCCCATGTACGAAGAGGGGGTAGATAAGTTCCTGAAGTTTGCTTTACTCAATGCGAACGGTCGTGACATTTTGAGATGTCCGTGTATACGATGTGTTAACTACAAGTGCTTACCTTCTAGGGAGGTTAAAGATCATTTATTCATACACGGCATTGATCAAAGTTATGACACCTGGATGTGGCACGGTGAGGAGTTGCCTAGAGTTACACCATCCAGTCCGCAAGTGAATAAAAATTTATTTACCCCCTTAGAAGCATATGAACCAGAAGATTTAGCCGACACTGTTGAAATGGTTAGAGCCGCGCAAGAGCATTGCACAAATGATCCTCACTTGTTTAAGACTCTACTTGAAGCGGCTGAAAAACCATTGTACCCCGGTTGCACGAAGTATACAAAGCTTTCAGCAATAGCAAAGCTATACAGGCTGAAGGTAAGCAATGGGTACTCTGATAAGAGTTTTACCGAGCTGCTCCTATTGCTATCTGACATGTTACCGGACAACAATGAATTGCCCCAATCAGTTCGTGCGGCAAGAAAGACATTAAATTCATTGGGACTACAGTACGAGAAGATTCATGCATGTCCCAACGATTGTGTCCTATATCGAAAGGAGTTTGTGGGTGCAAATGAATGTCCTAGATGTCATACATCCCGGTGGAAGGATGATAAGCTTCCAACGGACAAAAAGAAGGGAGTCCCGGCGAAAGTGTTGTGGTATTTTCCACCCATTCCGAGGTTTAGAAGGATGTTTCATACTCCTCAAACTGCAAAGGACTTGGTATGGCATTATGAAGACCGAGAAGTAGGTGATCAATTGAGACACCCAGCGGACTCAGCATCGTGGAAGCTAATTGACCACTCATGGCCACATTTTAGTGCAGATCCTCGGAATCTGCGATTGGCTCTTTCTGCTGATGGAATTAACCCTCACACTTCATATAACACCCCATATAGTTGTTGGCCAGTTATACTCGTGACATATAACTTACCTCCATGGTTATGTATGAAAAGGAAATTTATGATGCTAACACTTTTGATATCTGGACCAAAACAGCCGGGAAATGATATTGATGTTTACTTGGCCCCGTTAAACGATGATTTGAAACTGTTGTGGGAGGTTGGTGTAGAAGTCTACGATGCGTACAGAAAAGAAACCTTCAATCTAAGGGCAGTACTTATGTGGACTATCAACGACTTCCCTGCTTATGGAAATTTGAGTGGTTGTTGTGTTAAGGGCTATAAGGCATGTCCAATATGTGGGGATGATACGCATTCTATTAGATTGAAGCGGGGAGGCAAGAATATATATCTTGGGCATCGCAGATTTCTACCTATGGAACATCAATATCGTAAACAAAAAAAGGGCTTTCTTGGCAAACCGGAATATGGTGAAAAACCTATACCGTTGAGTGGGGAGGAGATATTGAGCAAGGTTGAAGGGATAAATAATGTCTACGGAGATAAAAAAACAAAAAAAAAAAGGTAAGGTCAAAAGTGTTGGCAATGATGAAAAACCATGTTGGTCTAAGAAGTCTATCTTCTTTGACCTTGAATATTGGAAAGACCTACATGTCAGGCACAACTTAGATGTCATGCATATCGAGAAAAATGTATGCGATAGCATCATTGGTACTCTACTCAACATTCCCAACAAGACCAAAGATGGAGTAAATGCTAGATTGGATTGGGTGAAGCTGTCAATGAGGAAGGAATTTGGCCCAGTGATGAAGGGAGGGCGTATGTACTTGCCACCAACATGCTTTACTTTGGATAAGGATGAGAAATGAAGGGTGTGCAAAACATTGTTCGAACTCAAAGTCCCTGAAGGTTATGCTTCAAATTTCAGAAATATTGTCTCAATGGATGACTTAAAAGTTGGTGGTATGAAGTCCCATGATTGTCATATTCTAATGCAACAGCTACTCCCTGTGGCAATACGTTCAGTGTTGCCAAAGCATTTGAGATATGCTATTTCAAATTTTTGTTTATTCTTTAAGAACATTTGTAGCAAAGTCATCGATGTTATGTTGTTACCTACAATTCAGTATCAACTTGTTCTCACCCTTTGCGTGCTTGAGAAATATTTGCCTCCATCATTTTTTGATATAATGATTCACCTGACGGTCCATTTGGTTAGAGAAGTACAACTCTGTGGGCCAGTACATTTTCGATGGATGTACCCGTTTGAGAGGTATATGAAAGTGCTAAAGGGGTATGTTCGAAATCGAAATCGTCCTGAAGGTTGCATTGCCGAGTGTTATATTGCAGAAGAATCAGTTGAATTTTGCAATGATTATTTTTCAGATGTCAATGCAATCGGTATCCCAATTAACAGGAACTTGGTCGCCTGTGATTTCGACATTGGTCGAGCTTTACCTGGCGGTGAGCTTATTACAGTTGAGTTAACCGAATGGGAACAAGCACACCGTTATGTGTTGGCTAATAGTACTGATGTGCAACCTTATATCGAGTAAGAACCGTATTACCTTCTTTCAGTTTTTTGATAGCATTCCATAATGTGATGTGATTATTATTTATTTAACTTTGACTCATTTAGTTCTCATACAATTTGATAGGGAGCATTTGGATTACTTGAATCTTTATCCTCAAAAATCAAAAAAACAAAAATGGCTCCACGACGAGCACGGTCGCACATTCATAACTTGGATTCGTAAGAAGGTATTAACTCTAAAATTTAGTAACCCTTCTAAGAACACTTGTTTGATATATATAATTTGATCAAATAACATATCTACCCCCATACTGTAGGTTGAAGATAATCTTGGCGGCACTAACCAAATATCTCATACATTAAAGTGGCTAGCACATGGACCATCACGTGAAGTGGTAAAAGTTCAGGGCTATATCATCAAAGGTTGTCGATATCACACCCATGCCCGTGATAGAGTACGGGTCAACCAGAACAGTGGAGTCAGCTTAGTTGCATCGGCGTTACATGTTGCAAGCGCAAGGGATAACAATCCCGTGATGGGGGAGGCATGCTACTACGGCATTATTAGCGAGATATGGCTGCTCAATTACAACATGTTTGAGATCCCAGTATTTAAGTGTGATTGGGTTGACATTAACCATGGAATCAAAGTAGATGACCTTGGTTTCACTTTGGTTCAGCTTGGTAAGCGTGGTCATATAAATGATCCTTTTATTTTAGCTTCCCAAGCTAAACAAGTTTTTTATGTTCCAGACCAAGTTGAACCGATATGGTCAGTTGTTCTATCAACCCCACATAAAGAGTACTTGCATGAACAGAGCGACAAACTCATTAGTGATGGATGTCTAGATCACATTGATGTTAGTCAAATATTGCCAGAAAATGATTACTTGGATATAGCTGACCCCTTCCAGTCATCGTACGTGCGAGATGAGTTCCTGAAGTTTGGGTGGAGGATTAGTACTTGGAATTGTAATCCAATGGTTAATGTTTTTTTTTTTTTTTTGCTATTACACAATCTTGTTATATGTGGGAAGAACATTAGTACAATACCAGTTGTCTCATTTTGCTTTGTTACTGCTTTTTTAATTTTAAATGGGATACATATATCATTATTGTTTGAAATAGCATTTATGGTTTAATTCCTATTATATAAGCTTTTAAGCATACATCAATATTATTATTATTCTTTTTAAATTTCTAATATGATCATCAAGTGGACAGGTACGATGGAGTCAACTGATTCATCTTCGAATGGGAAGGAGGAAACGTCCCCAAGGAACAAAAAGGATCAGAATATGGAACGGGGGCCCATAAGCCAAATGCTAAGAAAGGGTAAGGAAAAAAAAATTCGCTAAATTAGTACAATACTAGTTGTCTCCTTTTGATTTGTTACTGTTTGTTCAATTTTAAATGGGATACGTATATCATTGTTGTTTGAAATAGCATTAATGTTTTAATGGCTATTATATAAAGCATTTAAGTCTACTTCATTATTTTTTTATTTTAACTTTCTAATATATGATCCTCATGTGGACAGGTACGATGGAGCCAAATTATTCCAATACGATTGGGGAGGAGGAGGAAACGTCCCCAATTAAAGAAAAGGTTCAGAGAAGGAAACGGGGGCCCACAATACTCACTCTAAGAAAGGGTAAGAAAATAAAACATTCGTTACAGTTTAACCTAAAAGGGCAGCCAAAGGGTAAATCGAGGAAACTTACATCCACTGAGGCTGGAAAGATTTGTCATTCGTATGCACCAATTAACTGTAGAACATGGAAGCAAGTGCCCATAACTATGAAGGAAAAGATTCTTGAGGTCATAGAGGTAAAAACTGTTGTCTTATGGAAGTATACCCTTACTATGTTATAATGTTGATAAATGAGATAATGTTATTTTTCTAACCAATTATGTAGAAAAACTATGATTGTAATACCACGAAGAACTGGAAGAAGAAGGTCGTGAGAAAAGTTGCCAATAGGTTTCGTGGTTTTAAGAATTACTTGTATGGAAAATTCATTTTACCAAATCTTAACAATTTGGAAAATATAGTTAACCCTCCAGCTGGTTACACATCCATTACTCTAGAACAGTGGACTGATTTTGTTGCGCAACGCACGGCAAAATCATGGGCGGTAAGTAGTAGAAAGTGTATTTCTCTTTTGTTAGTTTTGTATGTTATAAATTCTTGTTTGATATAACATATACCATTTAACAACTATGCAGAGAGTGCGCAAAAAGGCACAGGAAAATAGAAGTAAGAATTTATACCCCCACCACATGGGCAGGAAGGGATATGCAGGATTGGAAGAGGAATTGGTAAATAAATCATCTAATTAAACATGTATAACTTTTTATAGTTTGTGGTCCAAATTATTTGTTTATTTGTGAATATCATGTAAATAACACACTTCATTATTCAAGCAGCAACATAAGAATAGTACCACAGAGTCTATTGACAGACACGTATTATGGAAGGAAGGTCGTCAGAAAGATGGGAAGTATATGGCGGAGCTCACGCGGGAAGCAGCTGCAAAAATCGTGAGTATAGTGTAATCTAGTTATATTATTTCTAATATAATTGAAGTATACCCTTGAACAGATGTAATGTAATGATATAACTGTACATTGTAGGATGAGCTGTCTAGGAAGGCTGATGATGGGAGTTTGACAATAGAGGGGGCGAATGATGTGTTAACGCAGGCATTAGGAACCAAAGAATATAGTGGCCATGTACGAGGTGTTGGTGCCTTGGTAACACCCTCATTGTTCTTTGAGACACCACATCCAGCAAATGCAGCTTCCCAGGAAGCAGTAAAAGAAGCGAATGAGTGGAAGAAGTATATGGCGACTGTTGCGTCAGAGTTGCAGAGAATTGGGGTCCATATTCCACCACCACCATCGGCATATTCTGCTGGTGCAGATAATATGGATTCGTGCCCCACTCAAGAATCTGTTGTGCGACTTGATTCACAACAAGTGGTTGAAAGATTGCATCATGAATCACAGTCACAACCGGTATGGATTATTAAGATGTTCTCATTTTGTATGTTTATAATATTGTTTTTTTTTAATCATTTGTTAGTTGCAATCCAATCAGTCGAAGGTGCTAAAGAAACTGAAGAAGTCCGTTGAATCCCATCAGTCAAAGGTGTTAGAGAAATCAAATCATTTCGCTAGCGAGACCGACCCATCACCGACTGCACATACCCAACAAGAGGTAAAGCATAGTTACTTTGCTAAAATTGTTTATATTATATGTTTGTACACTACCCGTTCCATTAAACTTGCATGGTATAACCCATTAAATATGTATGGTGTAGACAAATTTTGATAAGGAAAAGAGCAAGCAACCACTTAGTCAAACTGATCCTGACCCGCCTGGGCCACCAAATTTAAAGGTAATTAAAGGCCAATGTTATCATTTTTTGTCAATCTTCAAATGCCAATACAAAAAGTATTATATTGGGGGTTGTTTTGCAGAATACATCGCGCCCATGTCGATTGGCATTAGGAACGATTGACCGAGTAGTTGCACACGGTTATTTGGAGAAGGGTGATGTCATTCATTGTACCCCAGTGGCTGAAGGTTTTGTTCGTGTATCGATCTATAAATTATATGATGCTAAGTATGGAAAGGATTTGCTGCCAGTACCTACGATCGATGCTAGAACCGTTGGCGAAGCAGTTGTAAGTTTTGTGGTGTGGCCTCAGCATTTGGTCATCACAAAGGAAATATCATTGGTACAACTTCTCCCATAATGGGAATATCAATTCTTTTTAACCTTAATTATAACATGATATCCTATATATAGACTTACTTCACTTGTTTTTATAGCCAAAAGTGAAGCCATTTACGAAAATAGCGGACATTGATGTTGTGTTGGAAAGCTTTGGCCAGCTTGTAGATTTAGCAACAGGCCGCAACAATGATGTGGCTACTGATGTGGTGGTGAATTCAAATGTTTTTCGATTTGACGAGCCCTTTCGGCTCCTAGTGGATCAGATTACGGTGGTCAGGAGCGATTTGTTTGAATTAATATCTTTTAAGGAAATAGGAGCTTCAATAATGAAATTGTACATGTGGTAAGTATATGTAACATGTTCGCAAAAATGAGTTTTAGAAATAAATCTTGCCATGTTATTAGTAGTTACTATTTATGACAATTCACGTGTCGTAATTTTTGTACTATTTTTGTGCTAGTTATCTCCATGACAAGGCAAAACAATTGGGCGTGGAAGCAACTTTGAGATTTGTTGAACCCGCCGGACTGACAGGATTTAAAGGAAGTGAGAACAAACAACATTTGTTTCAAACTTTGGAGAGTGGAGATATGTTCAAGGAACAAATGTTTTTTTATCCATACAATATTGGGTAGCTATTCCTTAAATTATGAGTTTATTTTACATGAGTAATTATAGAATCCATACTAATATGTTTTGTTCTTATTTAACTTAGACATCACTGGGTGCTTGCAATCATAGTCCCAACTAAGAGGCAAATGTACTATTTTGATCCACTTGGAAATGAAGTGGATGCGAATGTTGCAGAGATTTTTACATGGTAAGTATAAAACCAAACACATATATGCACATTATTATGTATAATTGCATCGATACATAAAAAAACAAATTAATGTACTTGAAATTTAATCATTGTCTTGTAATATTTATGCAGTGTTTGTAAACAGTTGGATTATAGCTTCAAGTTCAAGACAAGCAAGAAAAAAGCAACTTTTGAAAAAGTGATGGTAATTTGTCAAAATTATATTTTAATGTATCAACAAGTTGTAGTGTGTGTGGGTGATTTATTATTAATATCAACTTGTGTATGTAGTGTCCTATACAACCAGGGAATGTTGAATGTGGATATTACGTAATGCGCTATATGAAGGATGTAATTGCTTCAAACGGGACCAATCTGGCCACCTTGGTAAGCTTTACTACTTTCATTGTCACCAGCAATCATTGAAGTTAAATTTATTACTATATGAATCAAAGCATATTCACAAATACTTGCAGTTTGACAATGATGATCATTACGAGAGCACTTTGATTGATGAGGTCCGTATAGAACTTATGAACTTCATACGGGACAACATGTGAGTGCATGCACGGATGCATCATAGGGCCAGTACTGGTGCCTACAAAAGTCTTTGAAGTTCTGGTATACTATCTATCTCTATACACCAAATTATTAAAGAGTTGTAATTGAGTGAACTCATATTGGATATGTGTTGTGGGATCGCTGGCTTGAAATAAATGTAGTTTCGGGGGAGATGTTGTGATAATATGATTATAGAAGTGCTATAAACTGTTCTTTTAATAGGTGAATCTATAGAAATGTTCCAAAAACAGACAAGATGCTGCCGAATTTTTACCTCAAAAAAGAAAATATTTCCTAGTACAAGTTAATTTAATTTAATTTTTATTATTAATAGAAGTGCACGTGGAAACATGTATTGAAGTTTTAATGGACATATGATTTGGTTGTAGTTTGTATTGTTAATTTTAACATGTACATAGGATGTACCTATACCTTTCTTGTGGTAAATTAATTTTTCATGAAATGTAACTTTATATATCAATTGCAATATGAACTCATAAGTGCAACTCTATATTTTAATGCAGGGGCTAAAGGATTGCGCTATATATGGATGGACATTTTGTTGATTACATGAAGATTGTGCGAAGTTCAATGACTTGTAAAAACTAGATTATGCAAAAATTGTTACACTTTTGGTTTTTAATTAGGATATTCAATATTAATTAACAAAGTGTTGACTTGGTGATACTAATTTCTATATATATATATATTTTGCAAATGCATGTGGGTTCTTTTTTTTATGAGTATTATATAGTAATATATTAGTGTGGATATTTTAATATTATGTGCGCAGAAATAAATGCATGTTAGAACAATCATTGATGAATATATATGATTTAATAGCATATTAAAATTGTGAAGCATTTGCTACAAAAAAAAAAAAAAAAAGATTTAATGAGGACACTTTTTAAGTGTTCCTATTGTGAACATATCAAGGACACTTTTAAAGTGTCGCAATTCACCGCCTCAAAGGAGACACTTTTAAAGTGTGGCGATTCACCGCCTCAAAGGAGACACTTTTAAAGTGTGGCGATTCACCGTCTCAAAGGGGACACTTTTAAAGTGTTGCGATTCACCGCCTCAAAGGGGACACTTTTAAAGTGTCGCGATTCACCGCCTCAAAGGGGACACTTTTAAAGTGTCGCCATTCACCGCTTCAAAGGGGACACTTTTAAAGTGTCGCCATTCACCGCTTCAAAGGGGACACTTTTAAAAGTGTCCTTATTGGGGACACATTAGAGACACTTGAGAAGTGTCCCCTTTGAGGCGGTCACCTTTAAGAACACAGCCCCTAGTGACACTTTCCAAAGTGTCACCAAACACCTATGGGGACACTTTTTAAGTGTCTCCTTTGACAGTTTTTGTAGTAGTGGCCCAAGAGGCCGTCGCCTTGGGCACCCCATAGGTGACTTATTTTTAGGGGCATCCATTCTAGCCCAAATACTATCTCATCAAGCCATCAGTCCAATAGCCCATGCCAATGTCTCTCAAGTCCAAGCCTAAAAAAAAAAAATCAGCCCAACTTGCTTCAGCCCAAAAGAAAAAAAGAAAAAAAATTAATTAAGCCCAATATGGGCATCCAGCCCATATATCCCAACTCCCAATCCCATTCACGCTTCAGCCATTCTCCCCCACACTCCCTGACTTCTTTCTGATTCTCTCTGTCTCTCTGTCTCTCTTTCGCGCAGCTGCATCACATACAGTGATCATATTGATTCGATCTATTGATTTTAAATGATTTTAGGATTCTATTGATTCTAGGATTTTAAATGATTCTATTGAGTGATCAATAGATTATGATTCTATTGATTCAAAATTGAGTGATCATATTGATTCTATTGATTTTAGGATTTTAAATGATCATATTGATAACCATTATCGAAATTTTGAGCAATATGACATAGATCAAAGTAGTTATATTCACAAGAATCGTAAATCTAGAATACCTAAATTAAAGAAAAAAGGATCTTCGACCCTCCAACACAATCAATTTCCACCACAAGGCCATTCTGAATTCCCAGTACCACCATTATCAACAGTGCTTACTTACAGTAAACCTTCTCATTAAGATTAGAAAGTTGAGTTCTTTGCTTTTCAAATAAAATTACTTCGTAAACCCACTAAAACATTATGTCTACTAAAAGATTATTAACAACAATGATATGCAAAAAAAAAAAAAAATCAATAAGTAGTAGGGGCATCGTTTTCGAAGCTCGCCTAGGGCATCCAAAGCCTGAGGGCCGGCCCTGTCCGGGTGTTATATGGTCCAATGGGACAGTGGCTTTGCGTGAGAAGTGGAGATCAGCTGAGCTCTCCTACACCTCGTTGCTTTTTTTTAAAAAAAAAAGAAAAAAAGAAAAAAAAAAACGCCAAGTTAACAAATGAAACCAAAATCTGCATGAAGGAAGCTAGTGCACGTCTCCATGCATGATTTAATTAACCCTCCTACAGTTGTGCCTAATTTCACCCTTTGATCCAGTGAGGGGATCAATATCTCCCATTTTGATCATTGCATCAACAAAGTCAGAATAGAAGGTGTCAAGGCT
>JAESVK010034928.1:0-10886 GCA_017140935.1 Hamamelis virginiana | reverse complement strand
TGTTTTCAAAGAACAAATTAATCCAAACATGTTTTTAGGATGTTTTTGGTTTTTTAGAACTCTGAAAATAGGAAACTGTTTCTAGAGTTGGGGGCAAACATAGTCTAAAATTTTTCTGCCATGCATTTTCTTATTAAAAATGCAGAATTTGCATTTTTGAAAAAAAATACTTTCTTACATGAAATAGTTAGTAGTGGGATCCACAACTTTTCTATATTTTTCCTAACAATCAAATGCATAAAAAATAAAATTATTTTCTTTTCCTTTCCTTTTCTTATCAAATCCTGCAATCATCAGAGCCTTTAGGCAATAGGCATTTTACCAAATCATGAGTAGAGTTACTCTTAGTCCTGGCTACTTGGCTAGTCAAGAGGTTTCCGTAAATTTTGTAAGTAAATAGCTACTAGCTAGTGTTCTTTTAAGAGAGGAGGGGGTGCAGATTGTTTTCTTGCTGCTCAAGAAATCTCACTTGTTTTGAGTTGTGTCAATGCGCGATAGCGGTCATGAGAGGAATAAAAAAAGGGAAAATTATTTGCGCAAGTCCTTAAATATTGAATCTAAGTAAAATTCAATTTCTCATTACTATCTAACTTTTAAATAAATTAGTTTATAATTGTTTGCCTCATATTCTTGGAGAGGCTTTTTCAGCTGTGTTTTTAAATAAATTAGTTTAAATCAAAAGCTGAGTTGTCAAGATGGCTACATGCATATTTATATTAAAATTACCTTAGAAACCCTAATACGGTCGAAATAGGAAAAAAAAATGAAAAAAAAGAAATTTGGTCAAAAATGGAAATATGCAAAATAAGGCAAAAATCTGCTAATATAATCTCTAAGGATCGTCACAGAATCAACGGTTCGCCAATCAAATTTCTGTAGGAAAAGTAACTGACAAGCGAAATCTTTCCATAAATAGCAAAATCACTTAATTTAATTTAGGCAAAGAAACATCATACATCAGGGCTGTAGGCGGTGAGTTTCGTACTTCTCGCCGATTCCATTCAGATTACCAAATTTTGTGCAATTTCGTCACCGATGACTTCTATAAAATCTTGGGCCATAAGCCCAACCCGTCTGCATCAAATATACGCCTCAATCGCCTCATTTTATGCGTCACTTCAAAACCATAATAACATACCTTCACACCAGTCTCATCCATCGACACTGATAAACTTCTGATTTTACTTTCAAGTGAAACAAACAAGCCCAAAAGATTTAATCCAAAATAGCATAACATTTAATAGCGAAGCTTTTCTAGACATACAATCCCATTAATCAGATATCAAGATTAATACTAAGGCAATTTAATTGTAAGGTAGTTCAGCAATCTGTTAAGACAAGGCATATGCAGACTTCCTATATATTCATCTCAAAGTAAATTCATTATATACACAGAAGAAGAAGAAGAATATGCGACCTTTCTGGGAATACAAGGGTCCCATGAAAGAAACCTAAGAGCATCTCCAATGTGGGTGCCATTTGAGCTGCCAAAATCATTTTGGCTTTGGCACCCAAAACAGCAGCTCCAATGGTGTGCCATTGCTCATGCCAAATTTTGGCTTTGGCATTCCAAGCTGCCAAATTTAGGGGTGATAATGGCAGCTGCCATTTGAACCACATCAACTTTCCCACCACTCCGACTAACCCCAACTTCCAAAATGACAAAATACTCCCAAAGATTGTGTTTGGCAGCCAAGAAAATTCAAGAAAAAAAAATCACACAAATAAAATTATATCGAGCAATTTATACCAAGCAACTTCACAAATTTATATTAAAAAAAAAAAAAAAAAAAATCTAGCTTGATCAAAACAGAAATCAAAATATAAGCAAAACAGAAATCAAATTAACAAAAACCCTAACTTACCGAAAGCAACCAAGCTACGATCGAGATGGTCTGTGAACGTGGGTTCCTATCGAGTGAGAGGGAAGGCTCTATTCCAGATTTCCAGGCTTCACCAGCAACGGTCGCCACAAACCTTGCCACCGATCATGGCCCCATGGGGTTTTGCACCGAGAGAGAGAGAAAGAGACGAGTGAGGAGGGTGGGTGGGTTTCTCAGCAAATGCAAAGCCAAAAGAGGGCTTTCTTAAATAAATATTCAGAGAGAGAGAGAGAGATTTATTATTATTATTAATTTAATAATCTTTAACAACTTTTTATTTTTATTTTTGACTTGATTTAAATATATTCTGCACTTTGTAAGATTAGCTGTATATCATATTTTGAAAATTCGACCGTTGGATAAAATATTCATCTTATGAATGTCATAGGTGCTAAAAATTACGATGATCCAAAGGTCGGTTTTCGAAAAAACTGACAGCAAAATTATGATATTTTGAAGAACAAAAAAATCAAAGTTTTGTAGTCAAATTTTTCGAAAACCGACCGTTGGATTGCCATGATTTTTGGCAGTCACGGCATTCATAATATGTATATTTTATCCAACGGTCGATTTTCCAAAATATGACATGCAGTTGACTCTATAGAAGTGAAAAAGGATGTTAAATTGAAGTCAAAATTAAGTATTGTCAGGTACACCTAATGCAAAATGCATCAAGTGCCCGCTTGTACAGCCACTTGAGGTAAAAATTTTGGAAAACTGACCGTTGGATTGAATACCCCTATCATGGATGTCATTCTTGCAAAAAATCACATTGATCCAACGGTTGGTTTCCCATCAAAGCCAAAGCCAAAACCCAAAAAATCAATTTTTCATTACGAGGGAAAAAAAAAATCACTTTTTCAATAATTATTAAATTATTAAATTAAGATAAAAAATTAATTAATTATTTTAAAATAATAATTTTTTTCATTACAATGAATAAAAAATATTTAATATGTTGTTGTAAATAAATTTTGAAAATTAGTTGCAAGTTAGTTCGAGAATGAGGGTAAATATGTCAAATAAATGGCAAGTGCCAAAATTTGACACTTATATGCATTGGAGCACCTTGGTGCTATAATTAGAAAATGACACTAGTTGGTGCCGTTTGGGGTGCCAAATTTTGGTTTTGGCATCTCAAATGACACTTTTGCATTGGAGATGCTCTAATATAATCAATGCCAGGAATACAAGGAAACAACATTTACTATTTACAGAGGAATGTCACCAAGTAATTAAAGGATTAATCCAAGCAAAAAAATTCCTGCTTCAAAGCTTCACTGCACATAATACTATCCTTGTACTTCATCTCAGAAATTAGGAAACCAGGCATGTCATAGGAGGATGAGAACTTCTCAACTTCAGCCTTGAGGTTATCGATATCTTTGTTGAGGTCCTTCAAGAGCTTTCCATGCTCCTTTTGAATTTTCAATGTGATGGTTACAGAACCCAGCAATCTATGCTCAGAGTCTTTCTCAACCAATCCTCTTGAAGTCATGGCCAGTGTACCTGCCAACAGAAAACTTCAACATCCTCATCATGTCATATGCAGTCACCTATCAGATGTGTTTCTCTTTGAGATCTCAAAGAACATATATGATTCTATGGGGTTTTTAAAACATTAAATTCCAATGCATTAACTGTATGAGGTAATGAAAAATAATTATATTCTCCCCCTTTTGAATAATTTTAACCTTACAACATATATATTTGTACATTTTTGGTTCAACTAGACATACATAGATATGGAGTTGTTTATTTGACACTAAAAATATATTTGTACATTCAGGAAATAATAATAAAAATAATAAATAAATAAATCGAAACAACGAAGCTGAGAGTAACACAGCCAGTCTCTTTACCAGTCAAGACAAGAGGATGAAGGTCCCATAAACAAGGTGTGGTTCTCAGTTCCGTCCGTGACAAGCTTGTATCCATTACTCATCAGGTAGTTTCCAAGGGCAATTGCATTTGCTTTTACTTGCTTAGCATAGGCCTTAAATCCAGGAGTCATCGCTTACTTCAAGACAACATGCTGGTGGTTGTGGGGACCACCTTTGGAGAGTTGGGAAACCAGAAAAATTGATCTTGTCTTCAAAATCATACACTGCATCCTCTGGCTGGCCCTTCATGGCTGGTTTATGGCCCTTCCTATAGAAGATCATGCCAGCCCGGGGTCCCCTTGGGCTCTTGTGGATTGTGGTTGTGACAATGCCACAGTACTCGAATATATTGGCAGCTTCCTACACAATTATATGAATGAAAACTCCCAACTACTAACAAGACTAAATTGTTGAGTTGAATTTCAAAGAGGCAAATTAATATAATCCTTAAAAACATCCCATAAAAGTATCGAAAACCATTACAAATTTCTATATGGAAAAAACATACCACTAACAGTTTGGATAAAAATAAAATAATAGTAATTTCTTTGAATTTTAATAGTATGACTCTCTTTACTTGGGATAAAGTTTGTAGGCCCAAATTAAATTGGCATTTGGGACAACTTTAAGGAGACTTCAAAAGGGCCTTCTATTCTTAAAAATTAGTTTTTATTTATTTATTTTATTTTTTATTTTAAAATCATGTGTTTTGTGAATTCTTTAAAATGGACATTTTAAAAAATTTAGCTATTATGAAAAAGCCTATTTAGGAGAAGTTAGAAAATTTTACTTTTGAAAATCCACATATGTAGAAAATATAATTTCCACACTTTTTGATATAGAAGCACTTTAAAAATATGCAAATACAAAACACTATTTTTTTGGGGGGGAAATTACAATTTGACCCCCATACTATTGGTCGAAATCACTTTGCACTCATATGGCTTTGATTTCAACACATTGACCCCTATAGAATTGATTTATGATACTTTTCACCTTTCTCTCAGTTAACCATTTGTTTTTTTGACTAAAGAGTGAAGTGATGTTAGACTTTTTATTTTTTTACGCAATATTTTATCCTAGATTGCTAATATGCTTACAAGCATATCGGTGAAGTTTCATGATTTTTCAAAATAAATTTTATTTATTATCAATTTATTTATTGTACGAAGAAAATACTTTATAAAAATTAAAAGATATTAAAAAATTTAAAATATATATTTTATTTATTATAATTGTTGCCATTACAGTCAACATTCATGAAAAAACCAACAAATAAGAATAACTTCCACCAAAAAGGGTTGAATTATTATTATTATTTTTTTAAAAAAAATAGCAGACTTGAGAAAATTAAACACATAGAATTAAAGCAATAGAGGTGGGGGCGTCAATGTCTATAATCTCAGGTTGTGTTCCATCTTGTACTCGCCAACAATTAACATAAGGGGATTTTGGTGATAGGTCCTCAAGAAGAGTCTAAATAAGAAAGTCTTCCTAAAATTTCATTCATTTGTAAGGTCCTATTTAAAAATTATTTCATGTGAAAAGTCCTGATCTTTTAAAAATATTTTTCAAAATGGCAGAACTACCCCTAGCATAGTGAAAACACCAACACAATGAAAACACACTCAAGGACAGTATTTTCACTCCACTACATTTTCACTATGTTTTTTCTGCACTTTTTTTCTTAAGTTGTTTTTGCTGCATGACCCTCACAAATACCATAAATCTCGCATGTGAGATCTACATGAAAGTATTCTTGTTGGGTAAGTTTGTGAGTGGGTTGGTTTTATTGAAGCTCCATGTTAGGCTTTTTTGAGGTGTGAATTGATTGCATCATGTATTTGTTTATTTTTATTGCATTATTCCTATCATTTTGTGCATACTTGAGCCATTTATATTTATAAATAGATTCTTTTTATGTTTTCTTACTTTTCCATGTCTTTTAAGAAAAGTGCCATAAAATGGATGCTTTTTGCATGCAAAGTTGGAGCTTGGAGTCAAGTCTTGGAAGTCTTCAAAGGTCATGGGCTTATGTGACATCTAAGTGTGTCTATATACCACATATCAAATTTCAAAGCTAAATGCTAAATGGTTTGGGATAGGGATGACAATTTGACCCATCCCCGCGGGGACCCGCCCCGTCCCTATAGGGGCGGGTTATTTTTGAATTTTTCGGGATATGGAGTTAAAAATATTTACCTCGCCGGGTACGGGGCGGGGATGGGTTTACAATGCCCCGCCCCACCTCGCCTCGCCTATTTATCCCTGCCCCGCAGGGATTCTCCATCCTCGTTTATATAAATTTTATATTAAAAATATATAAGTTTATATGATACATAAATTATATTTTATATATTCTATTATATATAATATAGAATATAATTTAAATTATTAATGACCTTTTAACATTTATGTCCCTCGCATCGATTTTAACATTTCAAACCAGTTTTTAATAATATTGGTTACTTCATTTTCTCGCATCTCGATGATCTCATTAACAATATAACATTTTCTAACCATTCTTATATATTTTCTATATAATAAGTTAAGTCTCCCTTATTGTGTTGAGTTTGTTAACTCTCTCTTTCTTTTCAATTATTCAAGCTTTATCTCTATTCACGATGACAGGAATGATGTTGTTATAAGTTGCACTTTATACAATTACTTTGTTTATGTGTAAGGCAGCCTCTATAGTTTATATTCTATAGGGATAAATACAAAATAGATTTTGAAAAACTGACCGTTTGATTAGATGCACTTATTATAAATTACATACTCGCAAAAAATCAACATGATCCGTATAAAAAACTATCTGGAAAAAATTTATGATATTTTGAAGAATTAAATTATTATAATTTTTTATGAACATTTGTCATAAATTGACAGTTAGATCACTATGATTTTTTGTAAATATAAAATTCATAACAATTGTATTTAATCTAACGGTCAATTAAATAATCAAATCATTTCTACTAATGGTCCTACGCACACCATCTTATCCTTAGTTTGACATATGGTTTGTAAAACCATTGTGGAAGATGTATTTTGATAAACTAATGATTGGATTAAGTTACACGTGTGTACACATGACACATCATATATACAAAAAATCACATTGATCAAACGATTAATTAAAAAAAAAATCATATTTTTGAGATGAAGTACAAAAAACTATTGAAAATTGTTACAATTTTTTATAATTCCTAATTCATTTGTTATTGAAATGATGAGGCGACAGGGCGGGGATGGGAATTCCCCGCCCCTATGGAGATGGGGATAGGGATAGAATTATATTCCCCGCCCGGGTACGGGGCATGGATGGGGAGTAATTTTATAAGCAGGGATGGGGACGGGGATGGGGGAGTGGAAAACCCGCCCCGCCCGCCCCTGCCCCGCCCCATTGCAATCCCTAGTTTGGGAGATTTTGGCAAATGAAGTCAAGAAGTGTAAAATTTGACCAATCTGGGTATTTGGAAAAACTGTTTCTTTCCGGATTGAATCAGACCATGAGACTATCATGGTTGGAAGAGGACTTCTCAAGCTTCGCAAGCATATAAAGTTTATTATAATCCAACTCTGGACGAGAAAGTTATAAGTATTTGAAGTCGAAGGCATTTTGAGGCATTTTTGAAGAATCTGTTTTTAAGGTACCAAGACCCGTGGTACCGGTACCAAGGTCCGAAATCTATATTTTTAGCTTGTAAAATGCCCATTTGTTGAGGGGCGATGTGTGTATTTCAGGGGAACATTAGGGCAACTTTTGGGGGCCTATTTAACTAATTTTTTCAGCCATTTTGAGCATTGTTATCAAACCCGAACCGGACCGGCCGGTTCAATCGGTTGAACCGAGAACCGGCCCCCTCTCCGGTTGGTTTAACCCACAAAAACCCATTTTAAAAAAAAAAAAAAAAAAAAACAATAAACCCGGCCTTTTAAACGGTTAAAAAACCGGGAAACCCTTTTTTTTTTTTTTTTTTATAAAGGTGCTAAGATGACTAAAATAGTCCCAATATTTTTAAAATCTCTTAAAGCCAAGAAGGCTAAAAAGGCAAATTACTCTTTAAAAATCTCAAATAACAAAAAGAAACCAAAGCACCTAATTTAATAATACAATATTCTTATCTTGCATTTTAAAAAATATATATAATAAAGATTGATCAATAGTAATTATCAATTTTCAATTTTGATGACTGCACATAAATTCAAATATATGAATTGATTGTACAAAATTTTAAAAAAATTATATTTTAAATCATTTACAGCTTTTATTCTAATAAGTAAATAAATAAATAATATATTTATGACATCACGGTTCAACCCGGCGGTTGAATCGGTTGACCCTTAACCCGGTAACTTTTCCGGTTCGATTGACGGTCCGGATTTTAAAACAATGATTTTGACAGAGTTCCATGAGGTTTAGGTTAAGGTTTTCTTTGTTCTTCATTTCTTAATGGAGATTAGCATAAATTAGTGTAGTTTAACTTAGTTTAGGTTGTTTAACATTTATATTTGATTCTCAATATTTGTGTTCTGACTTTCAAGTAATAGAAATAACATTTATTTCAAGTTTCTTTCATTTATAATAGTTGTTCTTGCATTTATTTCTTGTTTTATTGCTTTTATAGAGTTTTAGGTTCTCAATGTTGGATTCCATGGTCGATATATTTCCATCCCACAACTATGGTAATATGCTTTTTCACCATTTTTATACCTTGAATATTGGTTGGATGATGTTCAATGTTCTTTATTTCTTGAATCCACTTGGTTTTGTATCTCTTGACCATTTGTAGACAAGCCTTGGCTTGGCACAAATGGTGCTTTAACCATATGCACTCCAAGTGTTTGCTAAAATGCCCCAACGAGTATTTTTCATTATTCAACCATATTTTCTTTGTGTTTTGTGTTTGAATGGTTATAAATGCTTTCATATTTGAACCTTCTTGGTTTTGTATCTTCTTGATCACTTGTGGACAAGCTATGCTTGGCATATGTAGTGCTTGAAGTTATATGCACTCCAAGTGTTTAATGAAATGTCCAAGAGAATGTTTATATTTTCATTTAACATTATTATGCTTTTATTGCTAAATCCTCCATCAAAGACCATTCTTTAATGGATCCTAGATGAGAAATTCTTGTGAGAAATTCATGTTCCTAAGTTGGGGATGAAATGAAACCCAAGAATTCAACCATTTACATTTCATTGTCATTTCCTTTAGTTTAGTTATTTTAGTTACTCTTTACAACTCCCACACACAACCCCATGATTTTACACATTCTTTTGCATTCATTGGTTAGCAGAACATAATGATTATTTGAACCTATATCACTCTATGTGAATATGACTTTGGACTCCCTCAATATTATTGTTTGACAACTTTTCAATTCCTACGCTTGGAATTCTAGCATCACATTTTAGTTCAAGCGCGAGTTTGGGTTAAAGTCTTCTTAAAAGAATTTGCATGTGATTGTTAAAGTATCTGGTGCTATAATATTTTTCTTTTAATTACTGACATACAAAAATATGCCTTTCAATGTGCGTGTTTTTAATTATCGACATAAAAATAAAATATGCCTAAGCATTTTTATTTATTTATTTATTTATTTTTTTTTTTGGGAAAATAGCGGAAAAGTCATTACTAGTAGAAGGATATTATTTACAAAATGAAATTAGGAGACACTCGTAAACAGTTTGAGAACTTACCTCTAGCAAAGGAATCGAACCTATGGGTAAAATTCATTTTTCACCACCTAATATTAACAAATGAATATGAGCATTGATGAATTTTATTTATTTATTTGTTGAGTAGTACCGACTTAGTGAATTTGGCAATTGGCATGAAATTACAATTTATTATTATTATTTTTTTCCAAGGTTCGTCTCATACACTCCGTCAAGTATATGCAATTGGATTAGATTAAATTTGCTATTAATGCGAAACAGGAAAACATCTCAATCTAAAACCATATCCATACTCAATGAATTTGGCAATGGGCATGCAATGTCAATTTTTAAATTTCTTTTCGTGGGATGGTTTTGTACACTAGCTCCATCAAGTATATGGAATTAGACTAGCTCAAATTGACTACTATTAATGTAAAACAAGGAAGCATTTCAATCTACAATTTGATGCATATTTTGAAAAACCGACAATTTGATTAGATGCCTTGTTATGGATGTCATATTTGTAAAAAATTATAGTCCGATGTAGCCATCTCAAAATATAGACTATAAAAAATTCTAACCGCTGTTTTCTCAGTGACATATCTGAGAAACCGACCGTTGGATACTGTGATTTTTGGTATGCCTGACATATATATGCATAGTATTTAATCCAATGTTCAGTTTTACCAAATATGCATCTCACAATCACCTATGAGCTTCATGATGACTTTTGTGAAAGTTAGCATGTGCTAATAGGATCATTATGTATTTTTGGATTTGCTTGTAGATTTACGGCTAAAAGTTGAGACAACTTTGGAAAATTGGGTATTCTTCACAAATCTGGGTATTGTGTGAAAGTTGTAACATTGGGTATTCTTTTTCACTAAGTGTGGGCATTATGTGTAAAATGGAAATTTGGGCATTCTTTAACTTAATGAGTATTATACAGAACTTATCATGTATTGAAAATGGTAAGATATGGTTAAGATTTGATTTGACGTGTAAAAGAGGATTAACATTTATGTAATTGGGTATTCTTAAAAGAATTGGATATTATGTATACAATATTGTTTTGGGTATTGAGTGTTAGGATGTGTATTACGTTAAATATTGACTATTGGGTATCATGTACATATATGGATATTAAATGCAATATTGGATATGCTTTACTTCTAATATTTTAAATCGGTTGATGAGAAAAGTTAGTACTTGATTTGACCCGAAAAGTAAGGAACTGTCTTGTACAGATACATGGTATTCTTCATAAGTATGGGTATTTTTTGTAAAACATGTAATGGGTATTATATGTAAGCTTGGGTATTAGGTATTACTAAGAAAGTTGGGTATTCAATATTTTTTTGGGTATTACGTACATGAAAATTTTTGAAATATTTTTGAAAATCTGATCGTTAAAAGGGAAAAATAGTCCAAAGAACGGCACTTCATTTTCGGCAA
>JAESVK010034927.1:0-12289 GCA_017140935.1 Hamamelis virginiana | reverse complement strand
TTAAATTAGTAGATTAATTGTTAATTGGAATGTGTTTATGTGTTAATAATTAGCTGATATTGTGATAAATGAACTGTTGTGATTGTATTTTTGAAATGGGTGGGAAGTGTAGATTGTTATAGAAGGTTGTTTTTCTGAAAATGTGGGTGTTTAGAAGTAGAAATAACTTGATTTATATAAAAGGTTTTGTGAAATTACCAAAAGGTTTTAAATAATTCAAATAAGGACATTTGTCCTGATTTCATTTCAAATTAGATAAGTACCCACCGTTTCACATTCTTCTATTACCTTCGAGAGAGTTGGAGAAATTGAGAGCTGAGAGTGAGAGAGAGAGAACAGCTGGGGACAACCAATTCTTGCCGGATTTTTCATCGGAATTCAGTTTTGAAAGTGTTTAAAGGTGAGTTTATATTTATGTGTTAAGTTTTCTTATTGTAATTTTTGGATTTGAAGAGTTTGGATGCTTAGTTATGAGTTTTGATAATGGGTATAGTGTTTAAATTATGTTTTTGGATTGGGTTCATGATAAAAATGGGCTTTTGATTGAAATTTGAAGTTGTTGAAGCTTGCATAGTTTAAATATTTGAGTTGTGAGTTTTTGGATTTGGTTCAAAGTGAATCTTGTAAATTAATCACTTGTTTTGAGTAATTGTTGTGAGTTTTATGTCTTTGAAGCTTGTTTTGATGATTTTGAAGGTTTGGAATTGATATATAATGATTTGGTAAATTTTTGAAAAGCTTGATGTTCGTTAATGGCGGTTCTGCAGGTGCTTAGTCGACTAATACTTAGTGTCTAGTCGACTAATGATGTTAAATCGTGTTTCAGGGTTGCTGGTAGTACATTAGTCGACTAATGATTATGTGCCTAGTCGACTAACCGAGCATTAGTCGACTAATGATAGGTGTCTAGTCGACTAACCAAAAATCAGCTCTCTGGAATTTTTCACACCCTGCAACTTCTAGTCGACTAACACGAATGACCTAGTCGGCTAATAAGTCCTAGTCAACTAACAAACCCCTGTCTAGTCGACTAAGGCAGTCCAAGTTTGAATATTTCATATTTTTGTTCAAATTTCTTCATTTGTTATTCTTGTCAAGTAATATTTATATGCATAGAAGCTTGTGAGACTTAATTGGTGCATAGTTAAAGGTTTAATGTTATAGGTTTTTATAAAGTGAGTTATTAATGTTTAATTATGCACAATTGTTGTTGTTCATTATTAATGCCTCTTATTTGTGATTGATAGGTGACTCACAGAGCTAGTCCCGTCTCTAATAAATTATATTTAGTTCAGCAATACAGGTAGGGAAATTTATGATTCTTGTCACAAACAATTATGTCTGTATGCTTGTGATAAGATGAAATTGATTTGAAAGGCTTATGTATTATGATTTCATTATTGGATGAAGTTTATTGTTATGAAAAGCATTTCATTATTGATTAAAGTTTTGCAATCATGATAGAACCTGGACTTTGGGGCAGTACTGGCTTTTGAATTATGGAAAATGGAGAAATAAGTCGAAAAGTGATGAAATGTGATGAAATGTTATCAAAGGATTGTTATGCGATTTGTCAAAGGATTGTTATATGAATTGTTTCAAGGATTGTTTAAAAAACAGTACTTGCCTAGGTGGAAGCGAAAGGGGCTATATCGTGATTGTCTAGGCTGAAGAGATGTTGTAAGGCCTAAGACTGGATCTTTCTATAGCACTGCTTTGCTCACCTATTGGTTGTTGAACCACCTCGAGGAACTTAGAATGGACATGAAAGTTATTTTACTTTGCATTGCATTATGTTGTGAATTGAAAGTGGATTGTGATTGTGCTAAGTTTATACTTTATAGTTGTTTTAATAAGGTTGTACGTTTTCCTACTGAGCTTCGTCTGTTAGCTCACCCCTGCTTAATTGCAATCCCCCAGGCGAACGTGTTGAACCTAGATGCATGGAGACAGGATTTGAAGGCACATGTTAAACATTTTGAGGAATGTCTGTACATTCTAACTACACAATCCTTGTATCTCTTTTACATTTACACTTGTAAAGGTTGTATAGTTAAGTTTTATTTTGTTTATCCTATAAGCCAGGGTTGTTGGCTTATTTTGTTTTCTTTTCAATCGATATGGGCGTTTGTATGACATGGCATATACACACCTTTGTGGGTTTCTTTTGAGTTTATTAATATAATTCAAATTGTTTCATCCCATTCTTGGTCTATTCCGATATAATGCATAATATCGTCATAGAACAGGTTTGGGTCGTCACAGTGCCTCGCTTCGAGGCATTGCCACCCATTGAAAAAAAAATTGGTACCATCAAATGTCCAACCACCTGAATTGGAGTTAAAACCGTTGCCCTTTGAATTGAAGTATGCATACTTAGGCGATAATGAGACATACCCCATTGTCATATCTTCTCACTTGGAGATTGACCAAGAGATGTGATTGATGGAGGTGCTTTGAGCCCATAGAAGTGTCATAGGTTGGTCCATCACCGACCTCAAGGGAATTAGTCCATCTCTTTGCACCCATAGGATCTATTTAGAGGATGATGTCAAACTATCCCGCCTACCTCAAAGAAGATTGAATCCCATTATGAAAGAGGTGGTGCGAAAGGAGGTTCTGAAGTTGCTGGATGTGGGGATAATCTATCCTATTGCGGATAGTAAGTGGGTTAGTCCTATCCAAGTGGTACCCAAAAAGTCGGGTGTCATTGTGTTGAAAAATGACGATGATGAATTGATTCCCACACGAGTCACTACTGGGTGACGAGTGTGCATTGATTACAGAAAGTTGAATTCATCAACTAGAAAAGACCACTTCCCCTTACCCTTCATTGACCAAATCCTAGAAAGAGTAGCGGGGCATGCTTTTTATTGTTTCCTAGATGGGTATTCAGGTTACAATCAGATAGAGGTATCCTTAGAGGACCAAGAAAAGACTACTTTCACATGTCCCTTTGGGACATTTGCTTTTAGAAATATGCTTTTTGGATTGTGTAATGCTCTTGGTACCTTCCAGAGATGCATGACTGGTCTTTTCAGTAATATAATGGAGAAGATCGTAGAGGTCTTCATGGATGACTTCTCGATTTTCGGGGATTTTTTTGATGGATGTTTGGAGAACCTATCTAAGGTTCTAAAAAGATGTGAGAAAACAAACCTTGTGCTAAATTGGGAAAAGTGTCACTTTATGGTGACACAGGGAATAGTCTTTGGGCATATAGTGTCATCTAGGGGGATAGAAGTTGATAAAGCTAAGATAGAATTGATCTCAAAACTTCCTTCCCCTAAGACTGTGAAAGATGTGCGGTCGTTTCTAGGACACGCTGGCTTTTATAGGAGGTTTATTAAGGGTTTTAGCGGCATTGCGCGACCCTTGTGTAATCTTTTAGGAAAGGATGTCCCTTTCGAGTGGGGGCATGATTGTGAGGTTGCCTTTTGTAAATTGAAAGAAATGTTAACTTCACCTCCTATCATGCAAACACTCAATTGGAACTTACCCTTCGAGATTATGTGTGATGTCAGTGATTTTTCCATAGGAGCGGTGTTAGGTCAATGGATAGATAAAAAACCACATGTGATCTATTACGTTAGTAGGACAATAAATGATGCCCAAAGAAATTACACAACTATTGAAAAAGAGTTGCTAGCGGTGGTTTTTACCTTAGACAAGTTCCGGTCGTACATCCTAGGTTCACCTATTCTAGTCTTTACTGCCATGCGGCACTGAAATATCTTTTGACAAAGCAAGATGCCAAACAGAGACTAATTAGGTGGATTCTACTCCTCCAAGAATTTAATTTGACAATTAAAGATAAAAATGGAGTTGAGAACATTGTCGCCGACCACTTGTCTAGGATATCCTTTGATGATTCTGCTAACACCCTCCCCATTTCAGAGACTTTCCCTAATGAGCAAATGTTTGCTCTTTCCATTTGCCCTGGTTTGCTGACATAGTAAACTACATTATGACTGAACAAGTTCCTACCCATTGGAGTGCCCAGGATAGGAAGAAATTCTTGAGAGAAGTGCAGAAGTACTTTTATGATGACCCTTACCTCTTTAAATATTGCCCTGACCAAATATTGAGAAGATGTGTGCCTGATATTGAAATACCTAGTATCATGTCTTTTTGTCATAGCGAGGCATGTGCAGGTCTCTGCTAGAAATACAGCCACCAAAATCTTACAATGTGGTTTTTATTAGCCTACCATGTTCAAAGACTCTTTCGAGTTTTGCAAAACTTGCAAGCATTGCCAACAGTTAGGGGGAGTTACTAGGAGACACATGATGCCCCTCACACCCATCATAGTTATTGAGATTTTCGACTGTTGGGATATCGACTTTATGGGACCTTTCCCATCCTCCTTTGGCAACCTCTATATCCTTCTGGCAGTGGACTATGTGTCCAAGTGGGTAGAGGCCATCCCGTCTAGAACCAATGATCACAAGGTGGTGTTGAAATTTCTTAAAGAAAATGTCATGTCTAGATTCGGGGTGCCTAAGGCAATCATTAGTGACGGCGGTTTGCATTTTTACAATCGCCCTTTTGAGACCTTAATGAGAAAATATGGGGTAACCCATAAAGTGTCAACCGCCTACCACCCACAAAAAAATGACCATGCTGAGTTGTCCAATAGGGAGGTTAAGCACATTCTAGAGAAAACTGTGAACCCCAATAGGAAAGATTGGTCGCTTAGGTTGACTGACACCTTATGGGCACATCGCACGGCCTACAAAACTGTTCTAGGTATGTCTCCCTATCATATTATTTATGGAAAGGCATGTCACCTGCCAGTTGAGATGGAACATAGAACATTCTGGGCCATTAAGCAATTAAATTTTAACCTTGATGCTGCAGGTCAACAAAGAAAGCTCCAGTTGAGTGAGCTTGAAGAAATTAGGCGAGATGCCTATGAGAGCGCTAGGGTATACAAGGACAAAATGAAAGCTTTTCATGACAAAAATATAGCTCGTAAGTCTTTCGAGCCGAATCAGAAAGTCCTGCTGTACAACTCTAGGCTGCACCTCTTTCCTGGTAAGTTGAGGTCCCGATGGGTGGGACCATTCATTGTTAAAGCTGTGTTTCCTCACGGGGCTGTAGAGATTGAGAATCCCAAGAATGGCAACATCTTCAAAGTCAATGGATAGCGACTCGAGCCATTTTTGGAGAACTTTTCGTGTGAGATTGTGGTAGAGGAACTTGTGGACCCAGTCTGTCACAAGACCCCATCTGAGTAACTTCTTGTGTTACTACTTGTATAACTTTCGTTTTTCATTTCTTTTGTTTTTCTTTTGGAAATTGTGGATACTCTAACCTTTGTGCAGATTGACAAGATTTGTGAATGATTCGCAGGTGCTTTTGTTCCATTTCCTCCCATTTTTGTCTTTTAATGCTTATCTTTTCATGCATTGAGGACAATGCACATTCTTAAGTAAGGGGGAGGTTCATTTGTTCATACTCACACATACTCACATAGGTAGTTTCTTTTTGGTAAAGAGTAGTTTTAAATTCAGTTTTTCATTCTTCTATAGGCCTTAGCAAGTAATGATGATGCTAAATTTTTTGATTTTTAAGCTTACATGAGAATAAAACTTCAACTTGTAAACTATGCTTCTTTTTGAACTTGTGATCATGATTCCTGAACTTTTCCACTTGCACATGCACGCCAGCATAGTTGAACATAGCTCGCATCATTACAACTTAGCTTCTATCATCCATTCCATCTATTCATGATTCTACTTCATGACTGGCATCATTTTACTTATTTTACAATACACTTGGTGTTACATGCCTCATAAGTCATTCATTTAGCACCCAAGCACACTTTCGCTTAGTTTTTGGCCTCAAAGAGTACATACTTGCATATTCTTGTCATTTCAGTGCATTGTATTCAAATTGAAACATTTTAGCATTTATGAAACATGATTATAGGCCATTGTTGTCCTTTTGACCCTTGTTTTTTGTTGAGTTTCCATTTGAACCCCGTTTTGAGCCTTTGTTGCCTGTTCAAAGCCTAAGAGCCAAAGAAGGGGGAATTGTGTATTATGTGCATCAGTGCGAGTATGGGCATGCCAGAGCAAGTTTTTACATGTATTTTGGAGTTGTTAAAAGTTTGGGATGGTAAAAATTGTATAATGTGTGCAAATAGAGGTGTTGATGTAAGAAAAAGCTGCAAACTGGCAAAATTTGAAAGGGAGGACTGGTCCTGGCATATTGGGACCGGTACTAGTGAAACAGAGGCAACCAGGACCAGTCCTAGTTTAAGTGGTACCGGTCCTAATTGAAAAAAAATGCGAAAATCTGCAATGTTATATCCCTAAATCCGAGATTCAACCCTCATTTCTCTCTCCCATTCATCTTTTCTCTCATTTCTCTCCCCCTTGCAAGCTTCTCCATCAATTTTGTGTCCTAAATCACCCACCCATCTTCAAATCCCACCATTCAAGCCCTAATCCCCTTCACATTCCCACTTAGCACCTGTTTTCCACCCTAAAAACCCTAAACCTCTCATTTCACCTACATTCTCATTCCCACCATCTAGAATAAGGATTTCATGCTTGGGTGATTGTTCTTGCTTGATCTCATGAAGTATTGAAGTTTTACAAGCAACTCTTGGTAAGTGACCTCAAGTTGTGAAGCTTTCAAGTTTATTGTAGATTTTTTATTCAAATTGCATTTGGGGATTGTTAAAGGGAAGTGTGGGTTGTTTTGTGTTGCTTGTTGCATTACCTTGTGATTATTTGGTTGAAAATGTTGAATGGGGGAAGGAAGATGCTTTGTCATGTGGGGGATGGTTTTGTTGTACTTGTGGAGATAGGTCTTTGGGACTGTGTTGTGGATATGCTAGTACTTTTTGCTGTTTTGGGTTTGCTTTTGATAGCAATGGCTAGAACTAAGAACCCCAAGAAAGGCAAAGCCCCGAGCTCTTCTGCGGAGCATGCTTCTAAAAAGAGAAAGCGTGATACATCTGTGCCCGGGAAAAGGGGAAAGGGAAAGAGGCGTATGAGTGACAGCGATAGTGAGAGTGATGAGGAGGACGATGAAATAGAGGCCATGTTTGAAGACGAACCTTAAGAAAAAGAAATCTCTTGGGCAGAGTCTATTGCCAAAAGGGGTTTTCAATGCGAAAGAAGCGTCGATGAAACGTCATTTCTTCCCTCTGACCCCATCAGAGTTGTAATCAGGGACCAGAAGTTGGGATTCCTATGCAAACCTTTAGAGGGTTACCACCCTTCCATAGTGAGAGAATTCTACTCTAACATGAAGCTAATGGCTGATGTAGAGTTTAAACTGAACACTACAGTGAGCGGCAGGTCATTCATAGTTGACATTCCGACAGTTGCCTCCGCTCTTGGTTACCCTCATCTTGAAGCTTCAGATGTAAGACCTTACCCATTCCGTGCTCTAATCGACTTTGAAGCTGTGTTGTTTTCCAATGCTATGTGCTCAAACCCACCAGAGATGGGAGGTTTTATAATAAGCGAGTTCGTCCCAGGAAAGCTAAAGCCTGAATATGCTCTCATGAATAAGATCATCCACAACAAGATCATCCCCAAAGGTAAAGAAAAGCTACCCAAGATTGACGAGATTAGATTCCTCTACGAGGTGATGAATCGAGCACCTATCGACTTTGCTGCAGTTATATGGGGAGTCATGAATGACTTCCTCGAGTACATGAGCAAGAAGAGTTACATGCCATTCCCGTGCTTAGTCACCCAGATAGTGAAAGCTGAAGGTATTAAGCTTCCTCCCAAGAGTAAAATGGTGCCTTGCCATCTTGGTCCTATCACGAATGTAACGGAGGCAAGGAGCATTGCAGTTTCATCAAGGGGTAGGCCAGTGCAACCTCCACCAGTTGTCAGTGGACCATCTTCTTCATCAATTCCCTAACCTGCAAGTTTATCTCCTCTGTAGAGAATGGAGCACAGAATCAAAGGATGGTTCAAATGTATCCTCAGGAAACAGAAACAAATCGATCATCGGTTGGCCAAGCTGGAGAAAGAGGTGCATACCTTGAGAGGTGGTCCTTCTACCATTGACTCATCCCTTCCTAACTTGGAAGGGGATTCCGAGGAGTTGGACGACTGTGTTGATGAGGATGACCTGAATTCAGAGGAAGAGGATGATGATGAGGAGGATGAGTAGCTTGAAGCACTTCTATGAGCCTGGGTTCAGTTTAGTTCATTTCAGTAGTTTGTTAGGTGTGTTTACTTTCAGTCTAGGTTTAGTCTGTTTTAGTTTGTTCTCTGCAGGGTAGCATTAGGGTGGTGTTGGCAACAGGGTAGTGACCCAAACTAAGCCAAGCCAACACCCATTTTGTCTTTCTGAAGCCCATTTTGTGTAACCCATGGTCGTTTCAAGCCCAAAAGACCTATTTGATTTCATGAATGCTAGTTGTTTCTTTTTTAACATTGTGCATGTGTGAATGTTTGAACTATGCTTTATTACTCTGGTTCATTTTTTATGTTGTACTGATTGAGTTCTGCAATCCCTATTGTCTCCATAGCTGTGCATCTTTGTTGTATAGTGTTGGTTATGTGAACCCCTGCTGGAAACTCTTCACACACATGGGAAAGATTCATTCATGCTAAGTTCAAACTTTTGCATTGTATTCTAAGCTCTAGTAGTCTGCTCATGTATGCCTTTAAAGTGAATCATTTTAGTTAGTTGCTTGTTATGATTTCTTTTCGTTGTTTCTCTTTAGTTCTTTCTTATTCAAATCTTACTAGGGACTAGCAAGATACAGGTTGGAGGGTGTGTTTAGCACATAAAACTCTTCATTTTTACCTTCATTCTCATGCATATCATATGTTTTTGAGCCCTAGTTTGGTTTAAAACAGGTATTTTTTATTTTTTTGGTGTTTTTGTCCACTCGCAGGTAATTTGGTGCTTTTCCCACTTCATTAAAGTGTTTGAATGAAGTTTGGAGTCGCCAGTTGCCGATTGAAGCCAGCGAGCATGTTTCTTTTCTCTTTTGAGATGTTTGTGCATGTTTCTTCCCCAAAGCCTACCCAAAGTTTGTTTTCCCCTTCGTCTCAGCTCAATGAAGGCTCAAACATACTTGTTAGGGTTTATCAAAGTTGCGCGGATGTTCATACGAAGCGAGGCTCGAATTATGAAGGCTTTACCATCCAAGTGCTCAAAAGTGCAATTTTGGCCTGCCGCAAAAGGAGGACCGGTCTTGGCATATTGGGACCAGTACCACTCCACCAGAGGAAAGGAGGACCGGTCTTGGCATATTGGGACCAGTACCACTCCACCAGAGGAAAGGAGGACTAGTCCTAGC
Source organism: Hamamelis virginiana (assembly GCA_017140935.1). Lineage (NCBI taxonomy): Eukaryota > Viridiplantae > Streptophyta > Magnoliopsida > Saxifragales > Hamamelidaceae > Hamamelis > Hamamelis virginiana. The sequence goes on along the minus strand of JAESVK010034927.1, from coordinate 3,000 downwards.
TTAAGTGGGACCAGTCCTAGGGTGGTTCAGCTGGCTGTTTTGGGTGATAATTCTCACTTTTCTCATGGGTATTGTTGTCTTTTCACCTCTAATTCGAGGGAGTCTCTCAAGGGAGTATATAAGGAGCACTTAGCAGCTTGGAGGAGGGTCTTAACTTGTTTTCATTTGGTTCTAGGGTTTAGTTTAGGTTTAGCTTAGTTTTCTTCTTGCTTTTGATGTAATCTTGATAGTTTAGGTTGGTTTTCTCTCATTTCTTGTTGTTCTTGCTTTGTGACCCTAGTTTAGGTTGTTTTCATTCTCTTTAATCTCAAGTTTGTAAGGTACATTTCATTTGGTTTACTTAATAGATAGCATTTACTTCTCTTTTAGCATTTATTACTTGTATTTGGTGCATTCTCTCTCTTTAATGGCTAGCTAAACAACCAAGGAAGGTTCTATGGTGTAGTTCTTCTCCAAACCCTAGGTAAATGTGATTTCTCATCTTCAAAGCTTCAATGATAATGGAATGTTGCTCCTAAAACTCTCTCATCTCTTGAAACCATATGGATTCATATTCATGACCAAAATATGACCGATAAGTTGTTGTATTTTGGTAGTGAGCACATATGCACTCCATGTGTTTGTGAAAATGTCAAAATGAGTGTTATGTTGCATTCCATCACTTGTTTTACTCTCATGAGCTTTCATTGTTAAATACTCCATTCAAAACCACAAGTCACATGGATTCTTAAATGTGCATTGTATGAGAAACCATTAACCCTAGGTTTGGAAAGAATGAATCCATAGGACCCATCCTCTCCTTTACTTATAAGTTTTCACATAAACTCTTTGCCATCAACTTGGTACAAATCTCTCACAATCAATCAAAATCCCCAATATTTTATTCGTTTCTTTTGTTCATTGGGTGGCATGACCTAAGAATCACTAGAGCCTGTTCCACTCCCTGTGGATATGACCTAGGTACTCCCTAGTTTCATTGCTTGACGACCATTAGAATCCTACGCTTGGGAGACTTTTGCACTCATCACTTTTTACGCTCAAGCAAGTAGTGTCTTTGAAACAATATCATCATTAAGAATAACTCTGCCTAATGCTTGAAATTCATTCAAGAGGTTAGTGAAACGTGTAAACATATCTCTAACATTTTCACCTTCAATCATTTTAAATATTTCATAATCTTGTCTAAGCATGAGGGCTTTGGAACGTTTAACTTGTTTAGTACCTTCATAAGTGACCTCAAGTTTTCTCCAAATTTCTTGTGCGGTAGCACATGATGAAACTCTATTGTATTCACTAATATTAATGCACAATACAATATGATTTTTGCTCTAGAATTAATTTGGAGAACTTTCATGTCATCTTCGGTCCAATCATCCATGGTTTTGGGAACAAGTTGGCCTTCGACATCCTTTTTGTAAACTTATTGATTGCCTTTCATTATAACTTTCCAAATCCTCATATCATAAGACCGAATCCAATTTTGCATTCTATTTTTCCAAAATCCATAGTTTTCACCATAAAAAAATGGAGGTCTATCGAGGTTGGTTCCCATTTGATTTTCCATTGATCTTTAGCTCAACAAGTAGAATAAAATGAGCACTTACTCTGATACCAATTGTTGGCCCACAATATACTCTAGAGGGGGTGAATAGAATATAGGCAAATAATAAATCTTTCAAAAATGGGATACAATATTTTGAAATGTTTGAACTTAGAATATCTAGAATGCAATATCAGATTTCACAATAACTCAATAAAACAAGTAACAAATAAATAACTTGAAATAAGGAGATTGAGTTGGAGAGATTCAAACACAATGATTTACGTGGTTCGGTCTCCGTCTACATCCACGCCTCAAGAACTCCGTCGAAAAGTTTAATCCACTATGAAATCTCCTTCAATGTGTAGAAACATACACTTACCTTCTTTCAAGGTGGAATACAACTCACTCACAAGAGTTCTCAAAACCCTTACAATCTCACAATAAATATAAGATGAATAAAGAGCAATACAATAAATGCTTCACAAAGCTAATTTGAAATAAATACAAGATGAGCAAATGGTCACTCAAATGCTCAACAACAATAGCTCATATTTTTCTCAAAGAGAACCTTGAATAATGAATGCTTGAGAGTGAATAGATGAGAGAGATTAACTAGGTAAGCAATAAATGAGATCCAAGGGTTTAAATACAAAGAGCTAGGGCCAAAATGACTGTTTGAAATCAATATACTCAGATTAGAGAGGATGGGAGTAGGTTGGCTTCATTTAATGCTCGATTTTCCATAAAGAGAAAGAACCGTTTTGAAGTTGTGGAGTTCTTAGTCTACTAGGACAAGGTGATTAGTCGACTAACAAGTCATTTTTCAAATGGTTTTGCCTTCCCAGGCTTGGTTAGTCGACTAGCTACGCTAAAATCAGTTTGAACATTTTCTGGGTTTGTTAGTCGACTAGGAACATGGATGTTAGTCGACTAGCAACTTAAAATCACTTTTAGAAAATTTTTCGGGATCGATTAGTCAACTAGAAAAAGGTCATTAGTCGACTAGCAACTTTGCATCAAAACAGGGTCTCTGACTTGCCATTAGTCGACTGGCAAAATATGATTAGTGGACTAGGAAACTATTAGTCGACTAGGCTAGGGTGCTTAGTCGACTAACTCAAGATTTCTCAAAACACTGCCTCTGGACTTCACTTAGTCGACTAGGACTAAATGGTTTGTCGACTAGGGAAGTTGCAATGTTAATATTTCAAAATTCTTAAGTTAAAATCAACATAAAATACTTGGGCAAGTTAACTAAGTGTTCCAAAACATTTTTGGGCAATTTTGAAAACATTTACAAGCATGAATGCTAATGCAACATGAGATGGAAATAGTTTTCTTTTGAGCTATGCAACATTGAGCATGAGAGAAACCTTACAAAGAATTCCTAAACACAAGGAGAGCAACTTGACTTCAAAAGGTCTTCATAAGCTTGAGCAAGTCTTCAAGTTGATCTT
>JAESVK010034926.1:0-20796 GCA_017140935.1 Hamamelis virginiana | reverse complement strand
ACAGAGGCGGTGACGGCGGTTTTATGCTTGGACAGAGGCGGTGACGGCGGTGACGGCGGTTGATGGCTAAGATCCGACGGTGGGGCAGTGTTGAAGACTGAGGCGGCGGTGGTGGTGCAGTGGTGGTAGGTTAGGATTCCTAGGAAAGAGGCTCTGATACCATGTTGAGAGAAAAGTATTGAGAGAAAAGTATAAAACTCTGTATTAAACTTGTTAACCTAATCAATGTACAAAGAGAGCCTTATATAGGCTAGACCCTATACAGAATATGGAAACTATACAGGAATTAGAAACTACAGTAAATGGAAACTACTATATATACATTAACACGTCGTACCAGATAACTACCTCTCTCTGTCTTGGGCACCGCGTCAGCATCTCTGTACTTGCAGTCGTTACACACTCTTTACAGACATCGACTGTAACATCGCCTCTACAGAGAAAGAGACCGTAAGCTATGTCCGGCGGGTTCCGGCCGACGGTGACGTTGTAGAAGCCGCTGTTGTTGGCGGTGGCGTTGGAGGAGGAGGCGAGAGAAGAGAGAAGGAGAGTGAGATTAGCTTGATACGTACTGTTTTGGGTATAATTAGTTGAATTTATACAAACATGAAAGAGGTAAGTAGAAGCAGCTTCAGTAGTGGTAAGGCTGCTGAGAAAGGTAATTGTGAAGAGAAACAAAAGGGTTACAGAGAAATTGAAGGTAGTGGCCATGGTGGGTGATAATCAGATCAATCGCTTCAGTGATTTTCAGATTGGGGGAATTCGGGGAAGGGTTTAAGGTTACTGGGTTTTATCGATGAGATTCAGTTTATGGATGGAGAAATGAATGGGGAAGATGATGCAGAGCTTTGCCGTGTCGACAGGGGAATACTATTGTCAAGACAATACAGAAACTTAGATTTGCTGCGTCACTTAAGGGCTAAAATGGAGGGCCCGTTTGGAAATAGAAGCAGAAAAAGAAGTGGGTTGTGTTTGGATACTGTATTTTAAAAAACTTTTGGCACTAAAAGAACTTTTACTGTCTGTTTGGATATCATATAAAGAAATTGCTTTTAATTATGAATTGACACAGTTATCCTTGACAATTAAATTATAAATAATTGTATTTATAAGGATAAATAATATGAGGTCCACTCCTCAATAGGGTAGATGGGATAGGTATTTTGAAAAATCAACCGTTGGATTAGATGCTCGTATTATGTTTGTCATGCATGCAAAAAATTACAGTGATGTAACTGTTGTTTTATGAGAAGACTAACAGATGGGTTAGGTTATTATGTGAGGGATATGAAGAGAAAGAAAATTGTTTTAGTTATTTTTATAAGGACAATATTGGTATTATGAAAATTTTAATATCAAAAGCAGAATTACAAAAAGAAAAATCACCTGACTGGGTGATTCTCACAAAGACAGCTTCTTTGGCTTTTGGGTGATTTTTGAAGCTATTTTTTTTTTTTTTTTCCAAACAATACACAAACTGCTTGTGATAGGGAAAAGCTACTTCGACTTTTGCTTCTCAATCCAAACGGTCACGGAGTCAAGTCAATTTAGCGACTTTGATTTTTCTGTTTCCCGATGGAGAGAAAGAGCTAGGGATATGAGATTGATGGGGACAGAAGTTGTAGCAGTACATGAAAGGGGAGATAAAGTTTTGGTGGTTTATGTGAATGCTTAGAATTTTCATCAGTATGTCCAATTCAATTATTGAACAATCTAAGATTTTGGGACAACCGTACTGCCCGGCGCGCTGGTTATTAGTCATTCTTCCAAATCGATCAATATCGAAATTTACTTTTCAAATATCTAATAATATATATCTTTGTTTTCGATCACTCAACATCAACGAAAAGCCATCAACATCTTTATTAATATATATATTTATTAATAAACGTCCATCAACATCAACGAAAACAAATAGTCAAAGTTTGAACTTTCAGATCGAGGACTAAAACAGCCTTGAAATATTATAGGTTAGTGAAAATGCAAAATCTTCTATTTTGGAAGACAAATAGAAGTGGAAGACACAATTTATCTACAAGCCGGATGCAGGACTTAATTTAATGTATTGTGATGAAATGAGTGTGGATAATAATTATCCTTGGCTTGTCACCAAGGTGTCATTGATTTTTTGTACGAAAAAGTTGAAGGAGCTGCTCAGTATTTTTCTTAAACCATTTCACGTGCTGCGAGAGAACTTCTATTTTTGTATATTTTAAAATGTATAAATTTAGATTAGGTAGTTTAAAGAATATGATCTAAAATTTATTTTAATTTTCTTAAGAGTAACTCTAATAGTTGGATTCATTTACTCGGATTCAATTCCATTTTTAAGATCTACTACATATAGCTAGTATACCGATAATAGAGCTGTATCTATTTTTTGGCTCTTCTCTCTTTTTCTCTCTTTCCATAAATCAAGTACAAGCTTCCATGCATTTTTATATGTCTCGAAGAAAAATAGTCATACAAAACGTACTGGATCTAAATTTGGATCAAGTTTTTGCATCCATTGTGTTTGGCTTCGACAAATAAATCCATCATTGGAGCACCATTTTTTTCATCTAGAGATGGCCTTTTGAAATTATCAGTTTAGATGGCCTTAGAGCATCTCTAACGGTGGTTGCATTTTCTGATCCAAATCAATTTTTTGGATCAAGATGCAAAAACAGCTTCTCCAACAATGGATGCGCGCATTTGTCAATCTAAAATGCATATATAATGTGGCAGTTTTTGCTACATCATTCAACATGATGAAAATTAGCAAAGTTTTGAAGCATTTAATACCATTCTTAATGTTATTTCATTATTCATTTTATAATTTTCAATTTTCATTGAAAAGTTGCAAGGATGATGACTCGTGAATCATGATTAAGAATATTATTTCTTGTTGAATAGTAAAAAAAATGCAATAATCCCCAAGTAATAGTAGAAATTAGAAGATTGCGAATAAGGACCATTAGTGGGTATGTGGGAACACTATAATTCTCATTAAGTTCAAATTTCTTGACATACTATGCCATTTGAATCAACATCGTTTGCTTCATAATGATTACAAAGCACTACAAGAAAAACAAGTAATTGCAACGGAATTTTGCAACGGAATCAAAGCCTGTTGCAAGAATTCTATTATTGCAACGGAAAAAGCCGTCGCAACCAAAATAATTTTTTTTATTTATCACTTTACCTCACGCCGTCGCAATGGTGCAGAAAGTTGTGAAATTTGTATATTTTTTTTAATTTATATTTTCTTTGCGACGGCATTAGCCCTCACAACATTAAAAAAAATAAATTTATTACTTTATACTGTATATGAGAATTAAATATAAATTTTTAATTATTTTTTACGTATTTTTGCAGCAAATAACACCCCGCAGCACTTTCCCCCCCAAATTACACCCGCGCAGATGCTCTTCCCTCTTTCCCTCTTTCCTCTTCCGTCTTCCCTCTTCCCTTTTCCCTCTCTCTCTCTCTCGATCACTCTGTGTTCGACCCATATGGTTTCGAAGGATCCCTTCCACCACCGATCACTCCCACCACCGCCAGCTTGAAGGTGACAGTCGCTCGCTCTCTCTCCCTCGCTCTCTCTCCTTTGCTCTCTCTCTCTCTCTCTCTCTCTCTCGATCAATCTGCACGCAGGTTTAACAATTTCTGTGCTCAATTGATTGAGAATTTCCCTCACCCCAGCAACGAACCTCCTGTTCCCCTCTCAATCCGACGTTGAATCGTTCTACAAAACCTAGGGTTTCCTAATCTCTCTCCGCCTTCACGAAGATGTGGTTGGGATGAAGCTCTTTCACAATGCCCCTCCTTAGTGAAGAAGATATGCAGCCATTCAACCCCTTGTAGAAGCATCGACATCGATACACAAATCTAAGGTAAGATATTGCAATGAGGGTCAACCAATGTCCGTTTTTTATTTTTGACGATTCAGGGTTCTATATTCATTTTGGGTTCTATAAAAAGACTGATTTTTTTATTTTGAATACTGTATATTTTTTATCAAATCAGCATGGGTTCTGAGAAAAGCTTGGGTATTTTCCCATCAAAGCATGAAAAAAAAATAAAGGAAGCAAATTTTTTGAAAAAGCACTGAAGATATATGTGGGGTTGTGGTGGTCTAGTTTGGCTTTTGCTGGGTTTCAATATTCATATGTAAACTGGGTTTCCATGTTTTTTTTGTTTTTTTATTTTATTTTAGATTATGCTTTGTTGAAATATGATCATCCTCTGTAAATCTGTGCGTGTGTATATTGATGATGGCTGATTATGAGTGTTGGTTGAATTTGATTAATTAATGAATGTTGGAGCAACCTTTGTGAAGTTCTTTTGACATAAAATAAAGTGAAATTTACTTGGGATTAGGTAATGACTATATTGAATTGTGCCCACTTGCTAGAACACCCAAACTGTGAGAAATGATCAAGTCAGCAATTGCTGATATTGGCTAAATAAGCAAACACTCAGATAAACCTGTAGATGTAAGTAACTTCGGAGGCTGGAAAAAGAAGGCATTGTTAAACAAGTCTTCCCTTTGCATGGTATGCTAGCTTACATTCGTCACCAAGTTTTCTGCCTTTCTTGGATCATCTAAGTAACATGAATTTTGGTATGTAAGCAGCTCTTGAGAAGCTGGGCATTGAACTGGTGGGACTTCACACAGCAGCCAATTGATGAGATTTACTCATATTTTGGAATGAAGGTGAATGTAACTGTGATGCTAAATGCATTTTCCATTTTTCATATTGCATCTGATTAATGTTTAATCAAGGAATTTGTACTTTGTAGATTGCAACCTATTTTACTTTCCTTGGAATGTATACACGCTGGATGCTCTTTCCAGCTGCATTTGGGCTTACCTTACAGCTGGTTGATTTTGGGTGAGCCATACTATCTCTCAATATGCCTACATCTGTTAAGCATTTCTATTCTGTGCATTTGTTGCAGTATTGCTTCATTGATTGTAAATAAATTATGTGCTTGCGTAATGTTTTCTTCAAATCACTGCAGCTACTGGTGCTCCCTGTTTTTTTCATAAGCATAATATTATGGGCTGTTTCGTTTTTCCAGTTCTGGAAACGTAAAAATGCTGCCCTTTTAACCAGGTAACTTTATTATTATGGATCTTTCTCTCTAGCTACGGGAATCACCTTCTAAGTAATTAGGCTTCTCATTTTGTTTTATTGATTTATTTTTTCGATTTTTTTGCTCTCTCTGTCTCTCTCTGGGTGATTTAGATGGCAGGTTAGTTATTCAGTCGGAGCTGTCCCAGGATATAAACGTTTGGGCATGGAGTGGAGTTCTCGACCATCCCCCGTGGAACTCATGAAGAAATTAGGGACCGACAAAGCAAAAATGAAAGAAGTATTTCAAAGAGATGAGTGGTTTGGACATCTGATGAGACTTAGAAATAATGCCATCATCATCTTGAGTATTATTTGTCTCCAGTTGCCATTTGAATTAGCCTATGCTCACCTTTACGAGGTTATTGGGTCAGATGTTATGAAGTAAGAATTTAAGTTAAGTTGTTTTGATTTTCTTGCTTTTCTTTCTCTTTGTTTCTTTAAGGAAGAAGTCATGGTTTTGTCATCCCCACGTGTTTAACTTTATAACTAATATCACTGCAGACACAAGATAGGTTCAAAAATGCAAACAATTGATAGCATTTTGTATATTATCCATTTGCAGATGAATTACTATGTGACATCAGATGGATCAACCAGCAATACACTATCAGTTAATTAATTGATGTTGATATTATATATTCATCCCAGTGATGGTCTATTCTATAAAGACAACGATATCATGCTTCAGGGTTGCTAGATCATTGTTAGTTTCAAACTTTTCAATTTCTTCCCAACTTTGGTTATCTGATGTTTCTTTGTCTGTTCTGAAGCAAAAGTCTTTTCCCTCTAATCGCATCTATGGTTTTAAATTTCATCAACTTAGGACATATCAAATGAAGAGCATTTTTCATTAGTTGAGAGTTCATTGCTGCCGCTAATTTTTATCTTTCTGGATGTCTCTAATCTCGATCTCATGTTCAACCCTTTTGACTGCTGAGCCTTTGTTTTGATCTAGGAAAACTTGTGGGAAAGGAAATGAATATTCAGAATTCATGTTTTAAAACGGAATCTATTTCCAAGCAATTTTCAGCATCTTGTTTTCCTTTTCATTTCATTCTTTCCGAGATTCAAACAGAGGCTTAAAATTTTGTCCATTTCATTTGGATGTCCTAGCAATATGAGCGTCAGTCCTTTAGATTATAGACATAGAGTTATCTTCAAATATCAATGTTGATTCAACTAAAATATTCAGATTTTAGGCTTCTCACCTAAAGAAAGAGCTGCAAATTGCTGTTGATTGATTATACTTTACATACCAAGAATTTTTGTGTGAATCATTTGTGGATTTACTGCATCGAATTGTTTAATATCATGACACTCTTGTAAATTTTTTATTTTCAGGTTTGGGTTGACAGCCGTGTATCTTTTTGTCATCCAGTTTTTTACGAAGATTGGGGGCAAGATATCAGTTAGACTCATTAAAAATGAAAACGATGAAAGCACAGAATATAGGGCTGACAGCTTGGTCTATAAAGTAATGAGTAGGAATTGGTAGAATTTTTTTTTTTTGTTCTCCTTTATGGGGAATTTCACTTAATTCAAGGATTTATTTTCTCTGCAGGTGTTTGGCCTCTATTTTATGCAATCATATATTGGGATTTTCTATCATGCCCTTTTGCACCGCAACTTCACGACCCTTCGCCAAGTCTTGATTCAGCGTCTGATTGTGTCTGAGGTAAAAAAAAAGGGTTAATTGATCTTTTGCCTTTTCAGTTCTTACTTCTTTTTGGACTTATAGACTCCTGAACTGGAAATGTCTTGCAGGTCTTGGAAAATTTGTTGGAAAATTCTTTACCCTATCTGAAATACAGCTATAGAAAATATAGAGTTCGGTAAGCTTCTCCGAGTTATTATCATCTCCTCTGCCCTTTACTTTCTGGCGTGTAGCTTAGGTTTACCTTCCCCCTAAATTACTGGAACGTGGCCTGATGCATCTTTCTTGAATTCAGAAAGAAGAAAAAACGCGAGAATGGATCATCAACAGGGAAGATCCAGTTTGCTTCTAGGGTAGAGAAAGAGTACCTGAAACCTGTTTATTCTGCGAGCATCGGTGAGGAGCTCGAAGATGGGCTGTTTGATGGTAATTTTCCGAATATATGCAACTATTAATAAATACATAGGCATCTGAAAACCATGTGAAAGTGAAAGCATTTCATTTGTGTTTTCCATATCATTTAAAATAATATTTTTGGTAGCATTTAAAATGAGTTTATTTGTTTTTTCCAATGCCTGTTTAGGATGTGATTTGTTAGGACGAGGTTTTACTGGAGTTAGAATTGGATTTGTGCATGAAAACCCATGCTCAAATAAGGCCTGCGTCAAGTTGCTGCACTTAAATTTGTAATTGGGATTATAACATGCCCCATGTCTGTTTTCACTTAAATTTGTATTTGAGATTATAAAATGCCCCACGTCGGTTTTCTTTTATTACTGATGCCATGGAAATTGAATTTGGATAATTTTATTCTCTTGTGGTTTTAAAAACACCCTATAAGAATTCCAAACCATTTCCATTTGTACTGATTTAAAATTTGGAAACAACTGCAGACTTTCTGGAGTTGGCATTGCAGTTTGGAATGATCATGATGTTTGCTTGTGTGTTTCCCCTGCATTTGCCTTTGCCGCCCTGGTAAATGTTGCTTTTAGTGGTACTTTCACCATTATCATAACTGTTGTTTTGAGGCTCCACTAAATCTTTGTGAAGTAGATGAAAGTTGACTGTTCTGACTGTTCTGTGTTGTGCAGAATAACATCACAGAAATGAGAACAGATGCATTGAAGCTTCTTGTCATATTCAGGAGGCCCGTTCCTCGTGCTGCTGCAACAATTGGAGCTTGGCTAAACATATTTCAGGTATTTATGCCACTATTTTTGGGCAAAAAAAATGCTGTTAATGAATTCACTGTTATAATCTATAGATCATGCTCTAAAGTATGTTCTGGCTAATGGGATTTATAACCATAGTAAGCATTCCATACCAACCTGAGTAACCTGACCTAACTTGAGGTTGAGTGGAGCAATTTCAACCAATTGTTTGGGCTATGGGCCACTGCTCAACCCATAGGGTTGTGCTTGGGTTGGCCTTCGAACCTGACCCAACCCTCTGAGTTGCCACCCATTTCTAATTGCTACACTGTATACACAGGCAAACATAAACTGACTTTGCTGAATTCCTGATATCTTTCTTCTTTTTTTTCTTTTGATGAACGATTCCTTATATAACTATAAGCTTGTTTATAATGTAAGATTTTCCTAGCCATATATAAAATTTTGCTGGGTTGAACAATTCTCAACACAATTATGGGTTGTTTGAAATAAGTTTGTCTAAGCAGAAATTGCTGCTAAGGTTAGGTGGAGATGAGCTTACCCCCTTCATTCCTACATATAAATAAGGCTTGTCACTGTCAGCAGTTGCAAAATCGTTTTAGGTTGAACAGCTTTTCTTTTTCTTCCCCCTTTTTTTTTTGGTTTTTAAATGTATGTTGAGAGTCTTAGCTGTGATCGTTCGACACACTGATTTTCCACAACTGTCCAACCCTCAATTCATTTTTCGGTCCACAATCCAATCAGGTTCTTAAATTATAGTGTTGCTTCGGGACATCATCCAGCATTATTCCTTTTTCTCTTTTTCGTATTTCTGGAAGCCGGCAACTAGGACAACTAGGGTCACTGTCCATGCATTCTATAAGGTTTGGACAGCCTTGTTTCTACAGACTACAGTTTCATAATTCCTAGCACACTAGGCCGTCCCCCACCTTGATAAATAGTTGGTTCTGCCCAAAATGTGAACTGCTATTTTTAAATTCCCATGATCTGTATTCTTTTTAGTGCAATGAGGGCAGCTCTGACTTTTCATCAAGAGAAGTGCTGCTTCCACCTTCACATCATTGGACAATAGTTTAAGTATAAACCAAAGCATTGCTTTTTCCATTTAGAGTTCAATTTAAGGCTTTGATTTATGTGTGCTTGCTTCTCCTGAAAACTAAAAAATTGTTGCCCTTTACAATTATCAATCAAGATAAGTACAATGAATTACAAGAACACAGTCCTTGTGACCTAGTGGCCTCTCTTCCCTATTATGAGATGGAAGTCTTGGGTCAAGTCTCTAAGCCTTTTTAAAGAGAGTCTCCTTTAGGACACAAAAGGCAAAAGAAGAGAGGAAATAAAGAACTACAAGAATAAGAAGCAATGGCATAACCACATCAGTTGTCCATATGTAGTCTTAGGAATGACTTTGGAGTCGGTTATCGAATAGATCTGGTTATTGAGCACATTGCCCAAAATTTTCAAAATTTACCACAATCTCCATTAGCATCAAGGTTGTCTTACTGATTTGAAATCTGTCTCCAAATTTCAGTTTTTGATAGTGATGTCTATATGCACCAATCTATATGTCTACCACAATCAGTTGATAGTGATGTCTATATGTCTACCACAATCTTTTTTAGCTTTCTTTCTGTTGTCATTTGGAATCTTGCTTCAAAATTCAATTAAATGGGTTTTCTTTTTACTGGGTATGAATAAATTTTTTGCACTAATAACCTAGGCTTTAATCTTGATTTGTTTGCTGTGCAAATCCTATGGGCTGGTTCAGAACACCAACATTTTGAATCATCAGAAGAAGTATCTGGTACTTTGGTGCATTTTCTATAAATGCTGAAACAGTTGAGAGTATGTTGATGATCTTTTTTTTATGCTGCAATGACAAGTTTTTGGGCCTCATTTACGGATTTTATCAGTGATTATATGCATTCATATATGGCTTTTACATGAGTTATGTGGTGTCTTTGCAATGCTTTACAGCTTCTGTTAGTGCTAGTGGGGATACTGGGTCTCAGTTGACTGCAGAGCAATCTGAAATCATATTTTTGGGGACAGGAACTAGTGAGGGAATTCCGCGTGTGAGCTGCCTAACTAATCCTTTAAAGAAATGTCCGGTACAGCTGCAGAACCTATGTACCTAAGAAAATTTTCTATATCATGCTGAATTAATAGTTTAAACTTCTACCAGAGACAAAAGAATGTTCAAAGAAATGGATGCTTTTTGGTCTTTTACAGGTGTGCTCAAAAGCTGTGGAACAAGGATGGGAAGCTCTGTCAAGTGAGCACCACCTGTGAGCAAGGATGGGAAGATAATTTTCAAGGAAAGAAGCACAAAAAGAAGGCATACTTGTTTGTTTAACTTATTTAAAATTTCTTATATTTAGTATAGTTCTCTGTATCACAGTTCACAATTCATACTTTGTCAAACTTATTATTACGGATGAATATTATTTGTATGTTATTAATGTTTGATTATGAGTGTCTTTATTTCAATAAAAGCTTGTAGCAAAAAAATATGTTTGCTTCAGATCAATTATAAGCGTACTTGAAGGGTGTATATCCATTTATTTTATGAGATATTCTATTAGTATGTATGAAATATAATTGATTGGATAGTCAGGTTCATTTATTTTATTCATTAAGTCATGAACCATATAATTGAGGTATGGTTTCAATAAAAATGGAAATAGAAATGGTAAAAATAATAATAATAATATATATTTTTTAAAAATGGCATTTTTGTAATGGCTAATTCCGTTGCAATCCTAATTTGGAGCCGTTTGACATTTGGTTGGTACAATTCAAAATTGCAACGGCAAATTCCCTTACAAATATATTCAAATATTGCGACGGTCAATTCCCTCGCAACAATAAATATTAAAAAAAAAATTAAAACACTTGCAACGGCAATTTCCGTTGCAAAAACCGTATAAAACACTTGCAACGGCAATTTCCGTTGCAAAAACCGTATAAATGACCGTATTTTGAACTAAGAATTTGCGACAGTAATTGGCCGTCACTAGTAATTTTTGCAACGGGAAAAGCCGTTGCAATAGAAATTGCGACGGCATTTTTTTGCGACTATAGCAATTGCAACGGAAAAGGCCGTTGCAAAAGCTTTGTTGTGACGGGACATTACCCTAGTTGCGACGGGAATAGCCGTTGCAATTAGTCTCTTTTTTTGTAGTGAAGTCACAACTAGATCATTTTTTATACAAATTTATCACCAAGAGTGGATGAAATTGAGTCATATCTGAAAGGAAAATAAAAGTTGTAATGATGTTCCTATTATCGTAAGATTTATATTAATGAAAACGGTTAATTGAAGATCCACATGCAATTAAGCTCGTCATTAACCTATTTTTTAGATTTACAAAATACAGCTTCAATTATGTGAAAATAATTGTATATATTCCTCAATGTACGTAAGTTTTCCATATGTGATACAATACTTATTAAGCACAGCTTTAACATTACAAATGTTAAAATTACAATTTCTTTTCCAAATCTCAGTTTCCTGTCACATTGCATACCATGACACTGTACATGGGACTGCTTGTGATTGATAGCAGCCCAAAGGATTTAAAATTACCCTATACACTGGACTGAACCCACCTTCTCCAAACTTATTTTCCTCAGCGAAATATTTTGTAGCCGCATTTACGAAATATTTCATAAATACTTCTCCAAACTTATTTTTGAAATCTAGACGGATCAAAGGAAACTCTTGGAATAGTCATTAGCCAAACTTCCTCCTTCGAAGACGAGTAATTGAATCTCTAGGTTATTCTCCTCTGCAACACCGACAAGTATGTAATTGACATAAAGGAAGGCAACATGAATGAATGATTTGCCAACAAGATCCATGGCCATCACATACCTTTATCTGCTCGTTTCCTTCTCCATTTATAAAAAATGCAAGAACCCAAGAGCACTACCAATGCTGATACACTTGTGCTGATTGCAAGCCATGGTGCTTTCCTTCCTTCTCGTATTTCATTATGAAATTGATGAGCCCACAAAATATCAAATTACATTTCTTTCAAAACTTTATAATAATTTTAAAATAAATAAATAACGAAAGGAATAAAACTCACCAAGCCCATGAACTAATAATTTTGTGTGGAACCAAATGAAGTTACAAATTGTTCATTAAATAACCCCTCTTGTTCATGTTTCACCAACCAGCTTTCAGAATGACCACATAACTACCACAAGAAGAATATATTTACTTTCAACTTCAAGTACAATCCATTTGAACATTAGGTCTTGACAAAGTATAAGTTAGCCATATTTATGGGATTTAATGCTAACAATCCGTTTGAAACCATAAAAACTAAAATAGAATTCATTTGCAATCCCTTATTTGGAATGACACACAAAGTAGAATAAAGAAACCAGCAAATCATCAAACCACGGAGGCACTGGAAAGACCAAAGTCACACAGGAGGCGCTGTCTAATATTAAACTCATAGGTAATAATATTATCATTCAAATCCCTTATTTTGAAGTATGATTCACAAAGTAGAATAATATTATCATTCTATTCCCTTATTTGGAATGACACACAAATAAAGAAAGGAATAAAACTCAAATAAAGATAGATCGGGATGCAAATACCCCGATTAGATGGTAAAAGTTCCTTGACGGGTATAATACTTGAATTGGGTACCGACCCATTGGGGAAATCAGTCCCCCCGAACAAGTCTTGATACTTCCCATTATTATTCGGCCACCCATTAGACATGCGTCGCTCGATCAAGGATGGTTTGGTTTTTACCCTCTTCAATAGTAAGCATTGTGTATTGGGTGGTTGGATTACAATTGAGGGACTACCTTGTAATCTCTGTGAAGCTATGAGGCTTTTTTCCAAATCGCGGATAACTATGAATTTTGTATTGAAATTAATAGGAGAATGATATTTTTGGATAACTTTTTTTAGGTTCATATTAAAATGAACGGTGTGGATAAGGAGGGCTTTACTTTGATATTTTAGATATTCAACTTGGAGGAGAAAAGTTTACAGTGAAAATTTTGTGTCTCCAAATTGATTCAAATAAGAGGTAAAGATAATTTTCTAGTGCAACGTAAGGAAACAAGAGGAGGGCACAAGGTAATTAGAGGGCCTAACAGTAATCGTTTTTAGAGATGAAAACAAGTTAGTAGCATAGATTTTTCGTGTCCCCACCGAGGTTCAAGATTAAGTTGTAGGGCATAATATGACATGTGAGGAGGATCTAAGGTGGTTTTAGATGTGATGTGTAACGATTGCTAAAGGTGGTAATATCAATATGGCTAATTCGATAGTGGATGCTAATTTGCATTTTGATGCTATTAATAAAAAAGATGGTGTTACTTGGGAATTGTTTGATGGTGATATTAATGATGGAAGGATTCCTACTAATGAAATAGGAGGTGAATTTAAGAAGGTGAATATTTCTAAAAAATTATCAAAGGTGGTAGTTTTCGAAATTGTCCATTTTGGGTTGAAATCAAACATGTAGTAACGGTGTAAGAAATGGGATCGTAGAGATGCTTTTGGGGTAATGGGTGGGTAAATAGTGGGGTCAAAGGTTGATCCTAGTCTAGTTAAAGCCGGTGGACCTTTAAAACAAGGGGAAAGAGATCATCAAGCCTGATTCTGATGGGCTTATCTTTAAGAAAAGTAAAGATTTTGTAAAATGGGTTGATTTACCAAAGCATAGTCTTACCTATTCCAAAGCCCTCTCAATAGGATCCTCATAAAGGCTTAAGAAGGTATTGATGCTTCATAGAAACTCTTCTTCTCCATTAATGAAGTAAGACTAGGTTTCATTGATAGATGATTTTGCAATTGATACTGATAATGGTGTTACGAGGACATGGAGGATGATTTGATATAGAAATTGATTAAAGGAGTGGCGAAAAGCAACAACTTTAAGGTAGCTAAGGTTTCAGAGGAAAAAAAATCTTATTCGACATAAAGGTGATGGTCAAGGGGTGCCAAGTTTCCAGTTATCTTCTTTGAGAGCTTCGATTGAGAATGAGGATTGAGAGGTTTGATTGCGATGGGGTATACATGCAGGTGCTTATACAAGTTTTGATGTTTTGTGGTGAGGGGAGATTACGTTTTTGATGAATTGTCCCTTCAAGTGACTGTAAATAATTTTTAAAATGTTACGGTGCAATTGAGTGCCTACGAAGACTCTTCAGCCTATTCGAAAGATCTCTGATTAAAGCTGTTGATAGTTTCCCGGGCATTAATAATAATAAGATGCCAAAATTCTATGGAGGCCTTGGAGGTGCTCATTGCTGGAATGGGTATCTCTTCTTTGGATCGTAACGCAAAGGTACATGTTTGTCTCTTCTGATCCTCAAAGTATATATTGATTCTTTTAATGATCACTCGATGCTTTATAAATCACATGATGGGAAGGAAAATGGTATTTTTGCGAAGGAAAATGGTATTGATTCTTTAATGATTTGCTTATGAAAATTGAAGAAAGAAATTAGCGAAATTTGATTTATGGATTTGATAGTAGTGAGGTACATTAATGTCCGTGCCAAAAGGAATTTAAGGAGCAGAAAAATTGGGAGTTAATTATGAGGCAATTAGTGGTTCGAAAGGACCGAGGATAGTGAGGTATTATATTAGTGGATCGAAAGGAACGAGACATAGTAAGGTATCTTAATGAATATTAAGTTTAAATGTTAGGGTTCTTGGCTAAAATAGGAAGAGAGTGCAATTAAGGATGTTTTGGTAATAGATTTGGGCATTTTGATTTTGCAGGAAACAAAATTAGAGATTATCGACAACAAGGATTATTAAAAATTTGTTAGGGTTCTAGACATGAAGGTTAGGCTTTTTTACCTTCATATGGAATGTTGGGAGGAGTTTTAATAATGTAGGATGAAAGAATTGTAGAAGGAAGGGATATAGTTTGCAGAAATTTCACTCTGTTTGGTTTTTCTATTTTCACTATATTATTAAAAATAATTTTTTCATGCAATTATTTTTATTTTCACTATATTATTAAAAATTGAAAATCCAATTTTTCAGCATTTTTAGTGTCCATTTTTAGACAAATGGAACATTATTTTTCCTGTCCATTTTTAGTATTTTTACTGTCCATATTTAGTATTTTTACTGTCTTGCACATGGAACAGAATCACACATGGAACAATATTTTTACCGTCCATATTTAGTATTTTAACTGTCTTCCACATGGAACAGAATCACACATATTTAGTATTTTTACCGTCTTCCACATGGAACATAATCACACATGGAACAGAATCTGTGGGCACTTTCTTTGCAAGTATCACAGAACCAAAATTTAGGATTGTGAAAAGAAGAAGAAGAAGAAGAAGAAGAAACAATATTTTTACTGTGAAGATGGTGAGAAGTTGAATTCATTTTCTTGGATCTGCACTTGGATTGACGCAAGGATTTGCCGAACGGCACACTCATTTCCAATAAATCTGTGACAACTCAGACATTTAAATCTTCATTCATGTGTTTTTATATAAAGTTTTTGTATTTCTTTTGTTTAAAAAAAAAAAAAAAAAAAAAGAACAACTAAACTAAACTAAACTTTTTTTAAAATGACACCCATGTCCCATCTTTCTTTAAAACCCTTTTTCCTTCATTTCTTCTTCATTGTCGGGCACCAGAGAGAGAGGGAGAAAGAGAGTGAAGGCCGTGAGGGAGATAAGAGAGCAGCCATGGGGGAGTTCGCCGGAGCTCGCCGGAGCCGCCTCGTCGCCGGTGAAGGTAAGGTTCTCTTCCCTTTTGCTCATTTTCTTCATCTTTTTGGTTTTTCTTCATACCCATTTTATGGGTTTTGATTTCAAATCTTATGTTTATGGGAAAGTTATGCTTGGATGATGTTTGGGGGTTGTTTTTGTTGTGTTTGGGTGTGGATTTGAAGGATTGATGGGTTGATTTTGTGAGGATTGGTTAGTTTGTGATAAAATGGATTTGTTTGAGTTTTATGCCTAAAATTTTGTGGATCTCAAGATGGAACCATGTGATTTGAGTATTTTTGGTGTAGTTAATGTTTTTAAGGTTTGTTTATGATAGATTTAAAGTTTGAGACTAAGATTTGGTGATTTGGTGGGTGTTTGTGAAATTTGGGAAGTCTTGGACACTATTCACGCGCACATTTTGGGTGTTTTCTATGTCAACTTCAAACGCTTGTATCTCACTCATCCGGACTCGGATTTGGGTGTTCTTTATATGTACGGAAAGCTTATGAAGTCTAGTTTCTAAATATTTTGGTCTTGTGGTCAGATTCGTGGTTTAGAAGGAGAAAAAATTCAGAAATACCAGAACTGCCCTGTTAAGAGCATTCGTTTGCTGTCTGAGTATATATCTTTTAAACCGTTTGGACTTTAGCCATGAAATTTGATATGTAGCATCCATTCATGCTTGGGAATATGTTCCAAAAGGTTTAAGGATTTTTGGTTTAATCATTGTGAGGTATTGGGTCCCTTAAGTTGGGTTTAAACCGTATAAGGGTCCGAGTTATGATATTTTGGGATTCTAGACCCTTAGCTTTCTTTGGCTTTCATTTTGCATCTCTGTCAATTTGTTTCTCAGATTTGGGGAATTCTTGGAAGGACCTTTGTTTATGGGATTGCGTTAGCATCGCATGGGAGGCTCATGAAGCTATATGGGTTGGAACACCATTTCATTTGAGGTAGGAATAAGTATTCTTTTACTATTAATGATGTTCCAACGATTCTATCCTTGATTTAAGAATCACTTAGACTTCATATATCTTTGATTAATATAAATAATGAGTGCAGGAGAACTTTACTCTTTTACTGTGGCTTTAAATAAATACATGAGGTATATCTATGTATTATTATTATTATCATTTTTGGCTTGTCAAAAATTATATGACGTGTTTAAGAAAGGAAAACCAAGGCATGGCATTTACATATTTAAGAACTTACCCATTGCTTAATAACCTATATTTGTTTAATATTGAATCTAACATACTTACAAATATGGGAATGAGGTCTTCACTGCATTTATTCATTTGAAATATCACAAAGGCATATTATAACATATTTATGTAAGAAAAATTGAAATGGTTCGTTTATACTTGTGTGCCTGATTTTCTGAACTGTTTCACAAATAAGAGAGAGACCATGAGTTGGTTTTAATTAGCAATTCCCTTATGTTTTGATTTAACTCAAATTTTAAAATAAAGTGATAAACCCAAGCAATGGTGTAGAAATGTATTTTGTTTAGACAGTAACTTGCCTTGTGAACTATTTTTATGTGAGTTAAGATGGTATACGAAACGATTACTCAAACTTGTATTAAAGTGAGATTTGTTATTACGAAATAATGGTATTGGAGAATATGTTTTTGTATAGTGTTGTATAGTGGTTGAGCTGAGGTCCTGTATTTCGATACATTTGGTTACAAGGTAGGATTGTGGTTCAGGTAAGTTATCCTCTACCCCTTAAGCAATGGACTATGCTTACATATTTCAATATGATAATGTATATTACAAGTTAATTATGTTTATAATGTGTTGAACGGATATGAATGAGATAGAGTCGGAGAATACTTCTCTATCAGTTAATAGCATGTGGTAATGAATTGTTTATGAAATGTATTTGTGAATTGTATTTATGAAATGTACTCATTTTATTATTTGAACGTACTTTGAGCTACGATGAAATTACTGTTTTGAGATTTGATTTTATTGATTGATACTTGAAATGGCATGACCCTATTGGCCCGCTAGAGCCCGGTGGATTGACACAATCTAGCACTGGCCCGCTAGAGCCCGGTGGATTGACACAATCTAGCACTGGCCCACTAGAGCCCGGTGGATTGACACAATCTAGTTCTGGCCCGCTAGAGCCCGGTGGATTGACACAATCTAGCAAGTATCTAAAGTTCTTCTAAAGCTTTAAGGTTACGATATATTGTATTTTAAATCATAAAAACTACCCACCACTCTTGAGATGATGATTTACCATGAAATGTTGAAATGTTTTATTTAATATTCTTTGCATCAATATTATTGTTGTTATATGAGGTTGTATTTCTACTGAGCATTTCCAAAGCTCACGCGGGTTTTTTTATCCCGCAGATTTACAGGACATTACCAGTGGTTCAGCTAGAGGTAGGCTGGCTCCTCAGTTATTTTAGGAATGGCCCTGCTTTGGATTTTATTGCATTCCTATAGGACGTGAGCAAGTTGGGGACGTTTATGACATTATTAATTATAATAGTATATTTTATGCCTATTATGCCAGGGGTGTTGGCAGTCAGATTTGTATTTATTATATTCTGCATGTTGAACTTTGAATTTGGGACATTTGTATGTACTTTCATGACATTGCACTTTGGTATATTATGTCTTTCTCTTCCCCTGGAGTATGGATATATGAATGAGCAAGTCAGGTTGTGGCTTCAAATTGACAGGGGTTGACCTACCCGGGATGGTCAATTTAGGGTCTTTTTGGGGCGTTACAAAATCGGAAGCGCGATAAGAGCTTCAATGTATGTACCAGCAGATTGGAACTCGATCTGGTGTTGTTGTTAGATCACAACTAGATCTGGTGTTGAGATCAGATGCGAGATCAGAGCTTCAATGTATGTACCAGCAGATCGGAACTCGATCTGAAATTGTAAACCGAAATTGTAAGTTTACCGTTTTCTTCAAGGAAATCAAGTTCCATCTATACAGAACATAACAACATAAGAATCTGAGCAATGAGATCTCAGAGGAAACAACTCAAAATCTTCGAACAAAAACTATATAATAAAGAGAGATTCAATCGGCTCACCTATGGAGGAATAAATCCAAGTCGAAATTATATGAAATTCAGCTCAAATTCACTTAAATTCTAACGAATTACATCAGTTTCCAAGAAATCTACATAAATTGGTTCAAAGCATGTTGCAGGCAAGAGAGAGAGAAGATCGGAATCATATGCAATGATTGCCGTTGCGAATCTTCTCCGACGAGTTCAGATCTGATTGTTTGCAAGCCCATGATTTGTTTTCACTTTCACAAAAATTGGTTCATAGCAAATCTCAAGTGCGTGCGCGCGCAAGAGAGAGAGAAAGAGAGAGAGAGAGAGAGAGAAGAATCAAATGCAGTGATTGCCGGTGCAAATCTTCTCCGAAGAGCTCAAACGCAGCAGTTGCAAAGATCGGCTCTGTGGTTGTATTTGTATTTCGTGGAGCAAAAGACCAGCACTTCCAAAAGTCACCGAACTGCGCCTACAATTAAGAAAACAGGTTCTTAGCCACAGTAATTTAGGTATCTATAGCCACAGTAAAATTTGGTTGCTAGATCAATGAATGACCCTAACTAAATATCATTTTTTAGCACTAAAAATTACCTAATTTTTTTTTTTTTTTTACAAATTTTCATTTTAAACACTGTTACATTAATTTTAATTTTTCGCGCGGAAACAAATATAGCTATTTAGCTGGTTTTATTTCCTCCTAGTCTTCCCCAATTCTCCTAATCTCTCCCCGACTCTCATCACCGGCTCCGTCTCTCATTCTCTCAATCTCCCATCACCGATCATCTTCTTCTCACAATCTCTCAATCTTTTATCACCGATCAATCTCTCATTCTTCTTCTCACACTGCTCCGATTATCCCATCACCGACAAAGGAGACCATCGCCGTCGGTTCTCGGGTGAGATCTCTATCTTCTCTCTCATCGATCTGAGGTGTTTCTCTCTCAATCTCCAGTCTCTGTCGCCCTAATCTTCACCGATCATTCCATCGCCGGCAAAGGAGACCATCGCCGTCAATTTTCAGGTGAGATCTCAATTTTCTCTCTCACCGATCTCAGGTGGCTCTCTCTCACTATTCTCTTTCTTTGTCGCTGCAGCAAATGGAGTGAAACTGGAGCTATCGCAAGAGCTGGAACTGTAACGTCGAATAGGAAATATCAAAGCTTTCAAGAAGAATCACAGATGAGATTTCTTTTATTTTATTTGTGGTTAGATTTGTGGATTCTTTTCCAGTGAACCAAATGTAGATTTCTTTAATTTGTGGTTTAATTTCTTCTATTTTCAAACATTGAACCAGATAGAGATTTGTTGCCGACAAGAAAAATCGCCGGCAAAAGCTGTAATGCCTTCTGATTTTTTAGGTTTGAGTTTCAAGTATAGGTTCAGATATCTTCAAAAGAAAAAAAATAAATGAATTCGTTCACTGTGATTCATTGATTTGTTTATTTGTTTTGGTTCTGTGATTTTTCAATTTCTCTGCTTTGTTGCTCTGGACAAGGGTATAGTAATTGCTTTTACTTGCACATCCCTTTTGCTTACACTTTAATGATTCATATTAAAATTTTGGGGTATCCTAGTGTTTGTAAGCTTCCTGCAGTTAATCCTTAAGATAGGGTGAATTCCCAAATGCCTGAATCCAACTGAATTTCATTGGAACTTTATTTAGCTGACTAAATTCTAGTGCATCGTAATATCCCTATTTGACCAATCGAGTGTCTCATACTTTCATTTTGAATTAAATATGCTTTCCTCAACCATATAATTTGAGATATTGAAGAGAACAGATGGCTAAAAGGGTTATAGCCCTTCTTTCATTGGACCGTAGTGAGAGACTGAGCCCTACACTTATGTGATGGAAATTTCTAAGTATATCTTGAATTGTTGAGTACTTGTCAAAATATTTGCTTCCTTTCATTGGAAATTTTTTATTGCCTTTTTTCTGTTTCTATGATCTTCAATCTTTCCCATAAATTTCTTCAATTTACATTTATATTGCCCTTTTGTTGCAATTCTGGCAAGATCTCTTCATTAGTTCAGGGAAGAATCTGCATGGAGTGGATTTTAATGTGTGATTTCTTGATATTTG
>JAESVK010034918.1:0-17127 GCA_017140935.1 Hamamelis virginiana | reverse complement strand
AAAATGCAACATGGAATTCAGCCTCCTCTACTCCCTTACAAGATTATCAATAATCACCTTTCCCCTCTATTTTACAAAAGCTCTTCCCTACACTTGAAAATTATCAAACCCCATGTTCTCTCTCATTAAAGAAAAAATTGCACGTGTGTAGCACATGCGATTCCTGAATGCTAAAGAATTGAAATAAATCATTTCACTTCTATGTGAATACGAAACATACTAATGCACCATTAGAACATGACCTAATAAAAATTAAGTAGCACTAAAAACAAAACTGAAGTTGCACCTTCTTTTGGTCTCGTTTCAGAGTTACTTGGTTTATCTTCAGTTCTTTCAGTAAGGGAAGCTATTTTCTGATCAATATCCAGGCGGTCTGCTTTCAAATAATGGTTTTGGTGCTTTCCCATTTGCCTAATTACTGCAGTTCCTCCAGCTTCCACAACAGCAGGCCCAGTGAACTTGGAGGTCGATTTAGAGTAATCTGCATATTATCACCTTTTGTTTGAGTTACATATGCACTGTATCTGGTAATGAGTCAGCACAAAATAGAAGATGATAAAAATAATTTTTACTTGGGACATCTAAAGAACAAAATTTTGACAAATTTTATTTAGTCTGACCGCTAGGAAAGAATCAACATAACAAAACCTGGAAAATTCATCCTTGAAACATGTAAAGTATTCTTTCTTTGTGTTTTTGAAGTGTAAGTAACAAAACGAAAAATACATATCCTATGATTTAATAGAATATATCAACCCAGATAAAGCAAAATGGTGAAATAGGACTGCTCGACTCCCAATATTTACACTTAAGGCTATGTCAAGTTCAGTTTCTTGTTTGCTTTGCATGGACCAGCAGGGTAGAACCGTAGAAATCTGTATCTTTAAGATATTTTGGAGGAACCTTGGTCTTTGACTCACTTTTGGGCCCTTGTATTCTAAATAATTACCTCTAATCCTTATACATATGTACCAGAGTAATAAGGTTAAATATACATCAATAGGCCGGAAAAATCGATTTTTATTATTTTCAAATTATGAATAAGCAGTCGTTTAATTTCAAATGATCTCATGTATGTCTACTTCAAAACAAAAATTTTATCCAAAAAATTTAGAACACTCCATGAAAGCATTGTGGCACCCAAACTTCACATTGTCCCCTGCATCATAGTACCTTCTAACCAAATCAACCTGCATTTTCATTTTCACACCCAAACGAGCAAAACCCACTTCGAAAAAGTAAAGAAAGAGAGCACAAATTAGAGATTTAAGAGAAAGTATATATATATACACACACACACACATACATGCACGGCTGAGAAAAAGAGAGGAAGTGAAGAAACAGAATAAAATCAGAACAGTTGATCAAGGTAAACAACCCAATCAAGCAACTTCCAAAAGCACAAAAGAAATCAGAAAAATGGAGAGATGACTGGATTTATCAGTTGATCAAAGTTCTCGCCGCATAATAGCACCTAAAGCTTCCTCTGCAAATGCAAAAACACAACAAAACAAAAAACAAAAAAAACAAAAAACGAAAAAACGAAACTTGTGAGAAACATAAGATAAGAAATAAGAAATCAACAGAACTTGAAGCACAGGAATTCTGAGAAACCACCGATCAGAGAAAGAGAATCGCAGAGAGAAAAATAAAGAAAAACAATTACTTAATATAGGCATGAAAAGAAAACCAGACTCACTCTTTCTCTTTCTCTCAACAATCACAGATCTTTGCCCAAGCGAAAAGCTTTGCAATAAATTAAAAAAGCCCAAACCCAGTCCTGTTGTTTCTTCACCTCTGTGTGACCTTGGTGGGCTATGATTGCGTGAACCAAACAAAACTTCCTCACTGTCCATCACTCCTTCCCCATACCACAATACCAGTCATATCATCTCTCCCGCTTGTTGCCTTTTCTCTCCATTTCTCTCACTGGTAGGAACAAACAAGAAAGGAAGGAAGAAACCAAGGCCGTTGTTTTTCTGGTTTCATATATTTTTTTATCTTTCGGAACTATAATCGGAAAAACAAAGAGGTATTTTCTTTCTTTCACTTCTCATGGTTTTGTAATGATTTCTCAACAAGAAAAAAAATAAAAAATAAAAACTTTTTTTGTATAATTGAAACGCAGAATCAACAAGAAAAACCCAAACAAAGGAAAAAAGAAGATGAGCAAGAAAGGTAAAGCAAATGCAAGAAAAAAGTCAGATAGCTGCAACAAAAATGGAAAGTGAACACAATCAGATTTACCCAGAAGAAGCTTCAACAGCGAACACCATGAGTAACGAAGAACGCGCGAGATGACCCAACAGCGTGCGAGAGATCAACCACCTGCAGCAAAAGCATAAAGCCAACACATTTAGGGCCATTCACAATAGCAAGCTCCAATCTAGAGAAGAAACAAAAGCAAAACAAGTATTTAGACATGCAGCCGAGCAAGGAAGAGGAATACCTCTCCAAAACTGCGAAGCTTTAGAAGCAAGCGAGGAAGAAGACAGCACTTTGGCGCCAAAAAAACCTCACCAAATGAGCTTCTCCCACTTTCCCCGGGGCTGCATGCCCAATGAACTGAAACTGCAGACCGCCAAATCCAGGAAAAGACGAAAATACCAAAACATGGAAAGGCCTAGCTCAAGTGAAGAGGATAATAAAGTAATTTCACCACCCAAGACGTCGGCAAACCTGCAGCACACTCGAGTAAAGACGAACCTCAATGGCTGCACGCCCAACGAACTGGGACAGTCCAAATTCTGAAAAAGACGAAAAAACCAAAGCATGAAAAAGGTTCAAACTCAATTGAAGAGGACAATAACGTAATTTCCTAACCAATGAACTGCAACTGTACAGTCCCAAATTCTGGAAAAGACGAAAATACCAAAACATGAAAAAGGTTCAAACCCAATCGAAGAGGACAAGAATGTAATTTTCTAACTCAAGACGTCAGCTAGCCTGCAGCACACTCAAGTATAAGCGCGAAACGACCAAAAACCCAGTAACCTTCCACCAAACATACGCATGAAGCATAGCCCAAAAAAGTAATTTCCACACTCCACAGCCATTAGCCAAAAACAAACCTCGAGATAGCAAAAATTCTCAATTAAAGCACGGAATAGTGCAAATTGAGCGCGGCAATAGCTAAATCACAGACGTGGAATCAGTCAAATTAGAAATCAAACAGTATAAATTTTTTCTTGCCTTTTATGATAGGTATAGATTTATTTTTAAAAAAAATATGTCCATTAAAATATAATTATTTCATGGACCAATTAAAAAAAAAACACTTGTCTCAAATAAGGGGATAAGTGAAAGATTATTTTTATGCTCGAAGATTCTCCTCTCTGAGAGCCTTTAAGACAACATTTGGATCCTTTGCTCGGGAGGAATCTTGCTAGAATTTCAATAGGATTGAGACACCTCATTTTAAGACATGACCTGTTCATGAAAATAAAATTAATGCTGACCTTAGAGTTAAAGATGACATTTTAGATGAGTTCAATGTGAATAAATATTTTGGCACTTCACTAGTTTCTACAAACCTTCATATGAATAAAGGTAATTTGACCGAAAGTCCCACATTAGAACAGTTTGATAGCAAAAGTCCTTTAAAAATTTGTTCTTTGTGAAAAGTTCTTTAGTCATTATTAACCTTACCTTCATTATTTTTTTTTCCACGGGTCAACTAAGCTTAAACATACAAAAGCTCATTTCCAATATTTTTATTGCCAGGAGAGGGAGAGAGAGAGATGTAGAAGAAGAAGAAGAAGATCGTGATTCCCCCTTATTCCACCGTGATTTTTGCAGATCCGATTCGTGAGTTGCAAATTGAGAAGCCATGGATGTAGCTCCAAGCACTACCAGCGGCATCATGTACTTGGCCATAGCTACAGCTCCCAATAATGTCGAACCCGGTGCTGAATGTGATAGCCAACATGCAGCAACAAAACCATAGGTTGCTTTTCGATGTTCCTAATTGCAGACTTGGTGTGGATGAGATCATCTGCTAGTGAGAAGCTCTTCAACTAGCAACGATCGAAGATTTCAGGGGAACATCGAAAAGCTCTCCGGCACTATTAATCAGATCTTCATCTCAAGCAATTCGCCGGAGATTTCAGGCAATGATCGGAGATTTCAGGGGAACATCGAAAAGCTTTTCAGCCGGTGTTAATCAAAACTTCGTCTCAAGCCATTCGTCGGAGATTTCAAGGGAACATCGAAAAGCTCACTCACTTGGGGTTTCATGGCCATTCTCTGGTGGTGGATTGGCACCACCAAATACTGTGATTCGGTAGCTCCTCTCATAGGATCAACAACATTAACTGTGATCTCCGGCGAGACTTCTCCATATCTGCTGCTTCGCGACCGATCTTCTTGTTATTTTTCTTCTTCTTCTTCTTCCACGAACAACAATGAATTCAAACGGTCAATATGGAGTGAGTTTGAATTTAACCATGAGAGAGAGAAAGAGAAAATGCATTGAAAATACTAGCATAATGAAAATATAAGAAAATGCATGAACAAATTTATCATGGCAGGGTAGCAATCACAGTGAAAATACTATCACAGTGAAAAAAAAAATAACAAGAAGCTTTTCTGGTTGTTGTGAGATTATTGCATTGAAAAATGGAGAGGAAAATTGTAAAAAAGAAAAAAAATTGTTGAGAGAGAGAGATGAATTGTGTTTTTACTGTGTGATGAAATTTGTAAAAAAAAAAGAAGCAAATATTCAAATGCGATTGTTTTCTTATATTTTCACTTTCAGAGAGAAATTGTTGAGAGAATTATGCAGCAAAATTATTATAGTTTGTTCATGATAATACTAGTAAGTTTGGCAAGGCATCAATCACAATAAAAATACTAGCACAGTGTAGACATCCATTTTTTACCATGGGAATGGTCACTAAAGGTTGCCTGTAATTTGAGGAGAGAAAGGGTGTTAAAACCCTAAGTTGCTAGTTTTACCCTTATGAGTAGTTAGTTAAAGGTCATTATCGCATGTAGGTTTTTAGGCTAGATTGAGTCGGTTCTTCTTGCATTTACTTTTTAGAGAGTATAGGAACATCTCTGTTAAATTTCATGGAATTCTGAGCCAAGCTTGATAGGAAATAAGGCCTTTTGTGACTTGAAAGGCAGTACTGTCCTTTGAATCACAAAAGCTCTTAATGACTGTCGATCTTGTCCCGAATGGTCTCGAGGCTTTGGCATAGATATTTAGGGTGTGTTTGGTAGTGAAGTTGATCAGTGGCAAGGATTGTTGAGCCTCCTGGCTCATGTTTGGCTCTTAAGGCCCAAGGGCCCTTTCAAGCTCAGAATTAGGGTATCAACCGAAAATGACCGAGATTCGATCTTTTTATAAAAAAAAAAGCCTTCAAAGGCTTCAAAACACTTTCTTAAAATGTTTTAAAACTTGTTTCGAGAAGAAGAAATGATTTTGAAAGCAATTGGTTAGCAGATTCAAAACCCTAATTTGGGCCCGTTAGGCCCTAAACAGCTAATCGGTTGACCTTTTCCTAAAAATTTGACTTTGGTCAATACATTTTCACTTCAAACACTTCTTAAAACATGGATAATCGAATCACGATCGTCTCGACGCTTGAATCGTCAAATTAGGACTTAAAACGAGTCCGAAAAGCCGAAAAAAGCCGAAACCGGATCAAAACGGGCTGAGACAGGCCCAAATAGGGCAAAATTGGGCTGCAGGCTCGATGGCCGTCCACCAAAAGATGGCTAACCGTCCCAAGGTGGATGGTCACCCGAGCTAATTGCCAGAAAATGCAAAAATCAGAGTTTTTTTCTGCTCAGGATTCTTTCAAGTGTTTGCCATGTGTCTAGCTCGGCCTTGGGGACTTTGGGATGAATTGAGAGACCTTGGAAGGCTGGTTTAGAGCCCTTGGATCATTCCTAAGATATTTAAACTCAGCCATTGATCAATTTCAAGTCCCTATATAAATAGAGAGCCCTGAAATCAGTTTTAACAGATCTCATAAGGCATTTAAATAGCCAAATTGGTAAAGTAAAGCCTCAAGGCATTACACCAACCCCCTAAGCAACTTAAGTTGCATCTTTGAAGTCCTTGGAGTCCTTGGAGTTTGAAGAAAATGCTAGAAGCAAAGGTGAAGAAGGCCAAAGAAAGGTTAGTATAATTAGTCATTGTTATTTTTTTGAGTTTGCACTCTTCTTCTTCTTCTCTTTCTTCTTTTTCTTCTTCTTCTTCTTTTTTATTCTCCTTCTATGGCCATTACTATGTTAGGGATGGGTACCTAAGTTGGGTATTCAAAAGTTAGGATTAGTTGTATATAGGTTAGCATGTAGATATTTTGCATTTATGGTTTTTATTCAAGTCTAGTTTGTTTGTTTTGAATATGCTAAATTAGTATAGGTTAATAGGAACATGTTTAGGTTTGTTTATACCATTTATTTTTATGTTTAATGCTTGAGATATCATATGAATTATGGTCGAGGGAACGAGCTAAGGTAAGTCCCTTCCCTTATGTTAAAATAGGTGTCTTTTAAGCATGATGCATGATATTTTTGGTATATCATAGTAGGCTGCATAATAGATTTAGATCATTTATACATCTTTCTATTCATTATTTTTGAGTTCTAATTCATTTTAGAATCACTTTTAAATCTGTCCAAGATTTAAAAGTGACTTTAAAATAGATTAAAAGTCATTTTTAGGACTCAAACTAACGTAGAAACATGCCTAGGTTCACATAGATAACTTAGATTGCATTTCGGACATTTTTCATGCATTATCTATGTTCTCTATTGCATATTTAGTGTATTTTCCTATAAATTCCAGCATGCATTATTTAGTATTTTAGGTTGTTTAGATTAACTTAGAGTGTAGTTAGGGACTTTTTAGGTTAGGGGAGCCACTTGGCTCCACTTAGGATTTTCCTTTGTTGTAAAAGCTACATCCAATTAAGGATTATAGCTTGTTTAGGAGTCTATTTACTCTCAATAAAAGAATTTTTTGTGATGAAATTCCCATTTCGAATAAATTAAGTGTTTTGAATAAAAATAAACTCTCGAAGATAGAGTCTTAGATAAGGTAGAATATCTTTAAAGGGTTCATTACAATAGGAGAATCCTAAGTAATCGAACTACGTGGACTTTGATTCTTATCAAGAAATTGGTAAGGTACGTAGGTAGTCAATAGGGTGCAAGTCCAATCTTAGGATGACTCTGTGTCTCCTAAGGTCTTTAGGATTTTTTGATTCTTTTTTTATTCTTATTATCTATTATCTGGTATTATCTATACTATTTTCTTGGTTGATTAGATATGTGTAGACATCCATTTTTTACCATGAGTGTGGTCATGAATGGTTGCCTGTATTTAGAGATGAAATAGAGTGTCAAAACCCTAAGTTGACAATTTTACGCTTATGAGTAGCTAGATGGAAGTCATTATCGCATGTAGGTTTTTAGGTTAGATCGAGTCGGTTGTTTTTGCATTTAGTTTTTAGAGAGTCTAGGAGTATCCCTGTAAAGTTTCATGGCATTCTGAGCCAGGCTTGATAGAAAATAAGGCCTTTTGTGACTTGAAGGGTAGTACTGTCCTTTGAATCACAAAAGCTCTGAATAACTGTTGATCTTGTCTCGAATTGTCCCAAGACTTTGGCATGGATATTTAGGATATGTTTAGCAGCTAAGTTGATCAATGGTAAGGCCTGTTAAGCCTCCTAGCTCATGATTGTCTCTCAAGGCTCAAAAGGCCCTTTCAAGCCCAAATTAGGGTTTTGACCGGAAGTGGCCGGGATTCGATCTTTTTACCAAACCAAAGCCTTCAAAGGCTTCAAAACACTTTCTTAAAACATTTTAAAACTTGTTTCGATAAGAAGAAATGGTTTCGAGAGCGATTGGTTGGCAGATTTCAAAACCCTAATTTGGGCCCGGCAGGCCCTAAACAGCTAATCGGTCGACTTTTCCCTAAAACTTTGACCTCGGTCAATGCATTTTCACTTCAAACGCTTCTTAAAACATGGAGAATCGAATCACGATAGTTTCGGCGCTTGAATCGTCGAATTTGGACTTAAAACAGGCCCGAAAAGCCCAATTTTGCCTATTTTCAGTGTTTTTTCTAAGTCAGGACTCTTCTAGTACTTGGACTCTTCTAGCACTTGCCATGTGTCCAATTCAGCCTTGGAGACTTTGGGATGGACTCTAACACCTTAGAAGGCTGGTTCAGAGCCCTTGGATCATTCCTAAGGGATTCAAACTCAATCATTGATCAATTTCAGGCTTCCCTATAAGTAGAGAGTCCCGAAATCAGTTTTAACACACACAATTAATTAGCATTAGAGAGCTAGCTTGGAGAGTAGAGGCGCATTGCACAAGCTTCCCCCATAGCACTCTTAGCCATACTTTTGAAGTCCTTGGAGTCCTTGGAGTTTGAAAAAAAAGGTTAGTAGAGTTGTAAAGTTTAAAGTTTTTGCATTTTTTTTCTTCTTCTTCTTCTTCTTCTCCTCTTCTATGTCCATGCTGTGTTAGGAATAAGTGTTTTTAGTATGCATGATAGGTTAGTTTATTTATTAGTATGCATGATAGGTTAGTTTATTTATTAGTACGTATGCATAAAGGGATTAGTTTTAGGATTTGTTATATAAGAACGCATGATTAGGATAGAAGTTTTAGTATATCTTTTCTTCTATGATTATGGATTAGGTGTTCTATATGTTAGTATGCATGATAGGAATTGTTTTATAGGAATGCATGTTTAAGTCTCTTATGTTAGTAATCATATTAGGATGTTAGTTTCTTTGAGTTTAGCATTAACATTGTTCTTATTATAATTATTTTCATCACTTGGAATGATTTGATTGATATATGAATTGTGTTCGAGGGAGCATGCAATGGTAAGTCCCTTTCCTTGTGATTAAATGAATTATGAAAAATATGGTTATGATGCTATGCTTTGATGATAGTTTTAATGTGCATACAAGGTTGCATTTAGTGCATTGTTTACCCTCTTTTATTCATTATTTTGAGATTTCAATCTATATTTAAAATCACTTTTAAATCTGTCCATGGTCTAAAAGTGGCTTTAAAGTGGATTAAAACTCAATTTTTAGGTCCAAATTAACATAGAAACATGCCTAGGTTCACATAGACACCTTAGATTGCATTTAGGACATTTTTCATGCATTGTTTGCATTCTTTATCGCATTTTTTTATGCATTTTCCAGAAATTCCAGCATGCATTATTTAGTATTTTAGGTACTTAGATTAACTTAGAATTAGCTAGAAACCCTAGGATTAGGGGGGTCACTTGACCCCACTTAGGATTCCCCTTTGTTGTAAGAATCACATTAAAACTAGGATTCTAGTGAGTTTAGGATCCTATTTTCGAGAGGACTTTTAAAACTAGTGTCTTACTAAAATAAATCCACCATTAAATGAATCCCAATGAAATTGGAACTCTTGAAATTAACTTGGAATGAAATTCCACTTTTTGAAAGGATTTGACTCGGGATAGAATTCCTACTTTGAAAAGAGTTGTGATTGGGTGAAGGAATTCTAAGTTCATTGGGAATTTACTAATTGGTGAATTATTTTCTGCAAAAGAATTTCAAACTAATAAAAACTCTCGAAGATAGAGTCCAGGATGAGATAGAATGCTCATGATAGTGTAGTTCATTACAATAGGAGAATCCTAGGTAATCGAACTACGTGGACTTTGATCTTTATCAAGAAATTGGTAAGGTACGTAGGCAGTCAATAGGGCCAAGTCCAATCTTAGGTTGACTCTTGTCTCCTAAAGTCTTTCGGATTTTTTGATTCTTTTATTATTATTATTATTATTATTATTATTATTATTATTATTATTATTATTATATATTATTATTCATATTTTGTGGTTGATTAGATAAATAGCATTGTTGTGATAAGATTTTGATAAAGCCCAAACTTAATTAGGAGACCTTTAATTAAGGCGAGGTGGGTGCCTACAAGGAGTTCCTTGGAACCTTCCCACTTCGTAACCTAGCCCCCGAATCCAACTTTGATTCAAAGACCATGCTTTTCCAAAATATGGGGTCAGTGTTTTATTGAAAATAAAACTCTTTTTGTGGTTTCCTTGTAACCTAAAAATAAGGTGGCGACTCCCAGTTTTTTATAAACTCTTATCCTTTTTCAAAACCTAATCTTGAGTGGATAATAGAGAAGGATAAAAGTGGATAATAGAGAAGGATAATAGAGAAGGATAAATCGAGACGGATAAAGATCATCCACAATCCACTCAAAACCTCAAAGTGAACAAGAGGCCTCCCGATCGCTCGGGATATCTAGGTTGGCTGGTTCACAGATTGGCGACTCCACTGGGGATGTCGAGGGCTAAACTCCAATTAATTACTTTTGGGCTTTTCAATTTCTTAATTAAATAAAATCAATCATTTGCATTTGTATGACTGTGTGACTTTAATTTCTACATTGTGTGCGCATTGACTCTGCATGTTTAGGACGTTGTATGCTAAAGCCAACGATGAGCCTAGCCCTGGGCCCAGTCTCTTTGATTCTTGGGTTCCGTGTATGCGAAAGCCATCACTCTTTTTGCCAAGTACCCTTGGGTATATCAAACGGACCAATCACGTACTATTGGACCAACGCGACATTCCTGATGTCACATGTGGTTAGGTATATCGATTGGACCGAGAGAGTAAGGGACACTCAGCCTACCCTTTGCATTAGTCCATATAAACTGTCTCTAGGACACATACCCTATATCGCCTAATCACACACTATTGTAATATTATGCTGCCGGATTTTTCCCACCGGTTTTGTAATGAGCCTTGATTGTGAAGTGTGTAGAACCATTAGGACCTAGATCTGTAGGACTGGACCTTTATGAAATACCTTGAACTCTTAAGGGATATGTCCTCAAAGAGTCAAGGTGCCTAATGAAGGCTAGTACCCTATAGGTTCATGAGCATAGGCTTGTAGTAATGTTACGCTGCCCGAATAGTGGTATTGATTTGTGAGTCTTAGGAGAAGACGTGAGACATGAGACGTGGGCTTTAGGCCCATGTCTTTTGGATAGAAGGTTTAAATCCACTGTGAGTTTGAGATGTGGGTTTTAGGCCCATGTCAATTGGATAGAAGATATAAGCCTGTGGTAAGATTGAGATGTGAGCTGTGAGAATGAGATTCGTACTTAGGCCCTAGGCCTATTTTCATAAGATTAAGATATGAGCTATGAGAATGAGATTCGTACTTGAGCCTTTGGCCCATTTTCATAAGATAGAATGTGAGAGAGTGAGATTGATATGCAGGCTTTAGGCCTATACTTTTGTGAGCATGTGAGATTGTCCTCATTCATCCTTTTTTCACACTGGAAGCTCCTAATTGATTCAAATCTTTCCCTTTGTTTTTCTAGCATTCTGGCTTGGCGTCGTCATTCTAGCGGTCGGTTGTTTAAGGGTTTACTTGTCGATTCAAAGATGTCTAGTAACGAAGATCATACCCCTACCACCGTTGGAACTAATGGGAAGACAACTGATGAGAAGATCGAGGCACTCTTAAAAGTGGTCCAAGAGTTAGTTCATCAGAAAGAAGAAGAGGATAAGGTGCGAGCCCGTACTAATCCCTTGTTTGAGAATGTTGATGAAGAGGAATGTTTTGATGAAGAGGAATGTTTCCTTAGACCGAAGATAGTTGCTGAGCCCACTAGGTCTAGTACAGAATTTGTTCAGCCTGTTGATCTGGATAAAGAGTCCAAGCCCAAGACCCCTGCTTTCTTTTCCACTGAGCCCATATTGTTGAGTAGTAAGGTGGAAGCCCTGGAAAAAGCCTTGAAAGGTATTAGGAAGTCTGATGATTTGGTGGACATGTCGTCATTATCTCTGTTCCCTAAAGCCCGTATGCCCACTCATTTCAGAATGCCCGAGTTAGAGAAGTTTGATGGAATGGGTTGTCCTAAGACCCATCTAAAGATGTACGTGAGCGCCATGCACCCACGAGGGGCTGACGATGATTTGTTAGCCCAAATGTTCCACGAGACACTGGCTGGATCCACTCTGAAATGGTTTGTTACTGGATGAGTCTAAAATGAAGACATGGAAAGATGTATGCATCGAGTTCAGCAATCGTTACAGGTATAACACAGAAGTTGATGTCACAAGAAGGGATTTGGAGACTACTAAACAGGAATCAAGGGAAACTTTCTCTGCTTTCATCACCCGATGGAGAGCCAATGCTTCTAAAATGGCTAACTGTCCCGAGGAAGAAGAACAAATCCGCATAATAGTGAAGAACTTGCTCCCAGTTTATCATAAGCACATGTTTTTCCAATATCTTCCAAATTTCCGAGCTCTGGTCGCTGCTGGTACCCAAGTGGAGGACGCTCTAGCCGATGGAGCCCTCCGAACCGATGAACCCTACAAGAACCGCCGACCTGTCATCAATGGGAAGGCTACCGAAGTCAACACCATATCTCAGCCTGCTCCATTTACCCAACCCTTTTCCTTAGGAAATAAACCATTCAGAAAATTCACCGAGCTTTTTATGCCATTGGAAAAAGTCTTTGAGAAATTAAAAGCTCGAGGCTTGCTCCAACCTTTAGAGCCCAAACCTAGACCCAATCCATTACCCAAGAGCTACAATGAAAACGAATACTGCCAATTCCATCAATCCAAAGGCCATACTACCAACCGTTGCATTCGCCTCCGCCATGAAGTCCAAGACCTCATTGGATAACAAGACTATTTCTCCACCTTCTCAACCCAATGTCACCCAAAATCCACTTCCTACCCATGCAGTCCCACTGCCAGCCAATATCAATGTCATACATACTGACCCTTATGGCCACTATGGGCCCATCCGTCCTCACACCCCATTTCTTGCCACCATAATTGAGATGTTTCATCATTGTCTGGCCCGTGGGCTCATTATCCCATCCAAGCTAAGATCCAAAAAGCCTTACTGCCAATACCATGCCACATCTAGCCATGAGACAGAATCTTGTGACACCCTGTGGAACATAGTACAAAATCTCATCGACCAGGATCGAATTAAAATTCCTCAGCCTTTCACTAGCCCACAAGGGTATTACCGTTCTTGGAGTCAGTTTGAGAGACATACATTTTTGGGCTTCAATTCATATGGTCTTCCCGAACCCCGTAAAGTAGATCAGTCACTTAAAAATGATACTAGTCAGTGGGCCCTCAGAAAAAGGTTTGAAGCTAGAGATCCTTCAGTAGACTTGTTGACAGAAAGGAGTGGGAGGTTCAGCTTTTATGTCCTTTACCCTGAAGATTCTTGTGAAGACAAGATGGCAGAGATTGAGCCCATGCCTATCCAGATTAGACCTAAGGCTGGAACCAAAAAAGTTTTCTCTAAGACTGGGACTAGTCAATGGGAGTTGCGAAAAAGATATGAGACCGGAGATCCTGAAGTAGGCTTGTTGGGTGAACCAAGCGGAAAGTTCGATTTCTATGTCCTTTATTCAAGGGTAGAGAAGCCCACTTTTGAGAAACCCATTATCCCTACTGGTTGGGATGATGACTTACCTGAAGAGAGTATTCCTATGACTCAAGTTGAATCCGAAGATCCAAATCTTATTCTCTCCGAGGAAGACAGCCAGGTTATCCTTAAAAAGCATTTTGAGAATAGAACCCGCATGACCACCAGGACCACCGATATGCACGGGATAGCTCGTTACTTAGCTGTTTATCCAAGGCAACCATGGGTTTCTCAATGTTTCAGATCAAGTTCGACTTCTGCCTAATCTACCATAGATGATGAGTCAGAAAATGAGATTGATATCATAAAGTGGGAAGATTTGATAAACACACCCGAGGAGATAGCAGATATCTGGGTTAGTAATGAGGAAGATGTTAACCATGTCACTAGAGGAGGTCGTCATTTTAAGCTCGCTAACTTGGAATCCGACAATCCTTTAGGAGAGATAGAGAGATCCCAACGCACTAAAGTTCAAGAAGAAGAGAAAAAGATACTGAAACAGCTTAAGCGGACTCAAGCCAATATCACTATCTGGGGACTTTTAATGGCTTCTCAAAAGCACAGGCAGACAGTACTCAGGCTACTCAACCAAGTTCAGATTCCCATCGATACCTCACCTGAGGGTTTAGTCAGTTTGGTCAGTCCAATTCAACATGAACAATCGATATCCTTCACAGAGTCAGACCTTCTCAAAAAAGGACCTCATCATTTGCAAGCTTTGTATGTCACGGTGGATACTATGGGCAAGAGAATTCCTACTGTATTAATAGATAATGGGTCAGCTCTGCATATGTGTCCTCTCAGCACTGTCACTTCCTTGGGCATCGAACCGTCAGAATTCATGCCGTCAGGACAAACTGTGAGAGCATACGACAACACTAGAAGAGAAGTGATTGGCATGGTCACCTTACCTTTAGCCATTGGGCCTGTAGAATTCCAAGTTGATTTCCAAATACTAGATGTGCCTGCTTGTTTCAACCTTTTACTTGGTAGACCGTGGATCCATCCAATTGGGGCTGTGTCTTTCTCTCTCCATCAAAAAGTCAAGTTTCCCTACAAAGGCTCAGTGGTGACGTTGAAGGGAGATTCTGAGATCACTCCTACCCATGTACCCATCTGTGAGATCAAGCCCGAGTTCGAAGAGGTACCATTGACAGGCTTTGAATACATACAGTATGTAGAGGTTGAATCTGGATGTAAAGAGAAAATAGTACTAGATCATAGTCCGTATGGGAATATGCAAGTAGGCCAGATTATGAAAGACATGGGGTTTCTTCCCAGGAATGGGCTTAGGTCGTCGTCATCAAGGCACATCTAGTCCTATCAAATATCCCTCAGCAATTCATCCCTTCGGATTGGGCTATCAAAGTATTGAAGCTGACAGAAAAGAAATGGCACAAAAAAAAAGAGAGAGACAATTGGCCAAAGAAGAGGGACGAGTCCCTAACCTCACTCTGAAACCTTATCGACCCACTCTGAATGGGGCTTTTGTCAAAGAAGAAGATGATTTCTCTTATTGTGGGTTCCTCGAGCCCATTTACCTTAAAGATCAGAAAGCTAGAGTTCCCGGGTTTGAAATCTTCTTCAACTCTCCACTTCCTCTCTCTCCAACTATCATAATGGCTGAAGAGCATACAGAGTTTGACTGGATCGACCAAATTGATGAAGTCGCCATAGGGGCTATGTTCAAAAAGATTGCCTGCATCGAAGAGCATGTTCATAAACCCGATCCTATTCACCTCATTGAAGATACCACCGGTCCTTTGACCAACTGGAGCCTTGAGTATGAGCCTCAAGTTGAAGACTCAGTCAAGGAAGAATCGCTCTCGTCAAATGATAGCTTGTAGGATTTCTATGCTTTCTTTCCATAGGATTATAAAATAGGACTTTTGTTTTTCCTTTTTCAATAAAATCATCCCTCCTCTGTTAGGAGGTGAATGATAGTTTAAGTTTATGTTATCTTTCTTTCTTCATGATTAATAAAATATTCATTTTCTTCATTCTTCTCATTTGTAGTTTGTCTCTCCTTTCTTCTATGGGTTTATATGGCATGAATATAGATCCTAGAGATGATGTTCCCCCTGAGTTTGAACAATGAAGGGAAATGGAACATGCTCGACCTAATGTGGATGAATTAATATCAGTTAATTTAGGATCCTACGAATTGCCTAAGATAATTAACATTGGGGCAACTTTGTCGCCACAAGAACAAGAAAAATTGGTAGGATTGTTGAAAGAGAATATAGAAGTTTTTGCGTGGTCATACAAAGATATGTCAGGGATTGACACCGACATAGTACAACATTTTATTCCCACTAACCCTGGGGTTAAGCTAGTTAAGCAAAAGTTGAGGAGAATGAAGCTGGAATGGGCATTGAAAATCAAGGATGAAGTAGTGAAGCAGATAAACTCCGGATTTCTCCAAGTAGTGGAATATCCCGAGTGGTTAGCTAACATTGTGCCGGTGCCTAAGAAGGATGGGAAGGTTAGAATGTGCGTAGACTTCCGAGATTTGAACAAGGCATGCCCTAAAGATGATTTTCCGTTGCCACACATATATATCTTGGTAGATAGTACCGCCGGTCATGCACTATTATCCTTTATGGACGGGTTCTCGGGTTATAATCAGATAAAGATGGCCCCTCCATATCCCATATAGATATGGAGAAAACCTCCTTCATCACTCAATGGCGGACCTTCTGTTATCAAGTTATGCCCTTTGGCCTAAAGAATGCTGGTTCTACCTATCAGAGAATGGCAACCACCTTATTCATCACTCAATGGGGGACCTTCTGTTATCAAGTTATGCCCTTTGGCCTAAAGAATGCTGGTTCTACCTATCAGAGAATGGCAACCACCTTATTACATGATATGATTCATAAGGAAGTGGAGGTGTACATGGATGATATGATCGTGAAGTCTAAGGATCAAGAAGGCCATTTTGAGGCTCTAGGCAAGTTCCTTCAAAGAATTAAGCAATATAACCTGAGATTGAATCACCAAAAGTGCGCCTTCGGAGCAACTGCGGGGAAGTTGTTGGGATTTATGATCACTCAGAAAGGAATAGAGGTCGACCCGGGAAAGATTAAAGTCATCACGGAGATGCAGCCGACAAAGACAGAAAAAGAGATTCGAGGATTCTTAGGCAAAGTTCAGTTTATCAGTCGATTCATAGTACAACTGACCATGATTTGTGAGCCTATCTTTAAGCTTCTTAAGAAGGATGTGCCCACGAAGTGGAATGACGCGTGCCAAGAAGCCTTTGAAA
The DNA here is from genome assembly GCA_017140935.1 of Hamamelis virginiana. Taxonomy (NCBI): domain Eukaryota; kingdom Viridiplantae; phylum Streptophyta; class Magnoliopsida; order Saxifragales; family Hamamelidaceae; genus Hamamelis; species Hamamelis virginiana. The sequence goes on along the minus strand of JAESVK010034918.1, from coordinate 404 downwards.
CCATTAAGAGGTATTTGAGCAACCCACCAATATTAGTTCTCCCGCGGCAAGGTGAGCCTTTGCTACTTTATCTAGCACTCACTGAAACTACAATGGGAGCTATGTTAGCTCAGTATTTACCAGAATCTCGAAAGGAGAATGAGGTATACTTGTGGACACCCCATTTTTACCAATTATTTTTACCATATGTCCATGCAAATGATCAACTAGAATAGCTGATCATTGGGTGAGGAATTGGCATTGTAAAGACCAAATTGACCAAATTGCCCTTTGCTGAGGAAAAGGACAATTCATTATTTCATGTGTACATTTGGATTGGAATCAACCCATTTGTATTGCATTTGACTTTTGAGGTGTTTTAGAACATCCCTGTAAATTTTCATGGCATTCTGATGAGAGCTCGA
>JAESVK010034914.1:0-12001 GCA_017140935.1 Hamamelis virginiana | reverse complement strand
TTTTTCAGTGTTCTCCTAGGGTAGATACCTTTATTTCTGGGTATTTAGCATCCCTAGAGGATTCGAGTAGCTCGCAAAATTTAGATCGAATCTCTGTAGCTCGAGAGTATAAAGACGTATTTCAAGAAATTCCAGGACTACCACCGAAGAGGGAGATTGATTTTTCAATTGAGCTAATTCCTGGAACGAATCCTATTTCAATTTCTCCTTACCGAATGGCTAAGCTGGAATTGGTGGAATTAGACAAACAACTGAAGGAACTTCTAAGGCTGGGTTTTATACGAGAGAGTACGTCTTCTTGGGGATCGCCGGTGCTGTTTGTCAAGAAAAAGGACGGATCGTTGCGGATGTGTGTGGATTACCGGCGCTTGAATCAAGTCACTATCAAAAATAAGTACCCACTACCCCGTATAGACGATTTATTCGATCAACTACAAGGAGCAGCAGTATTCTCAAAGATCGACTTACGATCCGGATATCATCAACTATTGGTGCGTGAATCTGACGTATCCAAGACAGCCTTCTGCACGCGTTATGGACTTTTCGAGTTCTTGGTGATGCCGTTCGGAGTTACTAATGCTCCAGCTATCTTCATGGACCTGATGAATCGCGTATTTCGACCTTACTTGGACAAATTCATTATCGTGTTCATTGACGATATACTAATTTACTCGAAGACGCCAGAGGACCACGAGCAGCATCTACGAATAGCTTTACAAACGCTAAGGGAGCATAAATTGTACGCCAAGTACGAGAAGTGCGACTTTTGGCTCAAGGAGGTGAAGTTTTTGGGACACATGGTATCGGGAGAAGGAATCAAGGTGGACCCCTCAAAGGTTGAAGCGGTGCTTGAGTGGAACCAACCCACTACTCCGACTGAAGTCAGAAGTTTCTTGGGACTAGCAGGTTACTACCGAAGATTCATAGAAGGATTTTCGAAAATTGCTTTGCCGATGACTCGTTTGACTCGAAAGGACGTGGCGTTCGTATGGGATGCTAAATGTGAACAAGCTTTCCAATCGTTGAAGGAAAAATTGACTACCGCTCCTGTTCTAATGCTTCCTAAAGACGGTGCTAGATTTACTGTGTACAGTGACGCTTCGTATCAGGGTCTAGGATGTGTGCTAATGCAAGAACAAAGAGTTAACGCGTACGGCTCACGGCAGTTGCGATCTCACGAACTCAACTACCCGACGCATGATCTAGAATTGGCTGCAGTAGTCTTTGCACTCAAATTGTGGAGACACTATTTGTATGGCGAGGAGTTCGACCTGTACACCGATCACAAAAGCCTAAAGTACCTGTTCTCTCAGAAGGAGTTAAACATGCGGCAAAGACGATGGATGGAGCTGATGAAGGACTACAACTTCGCTCTACAATACCACCCAGGAAAGGCAAACGTGGTAGCTGATGCGCTGAGTCGTAAACCTCGCGGAATCATTGCATTTCTAATGATACAAGAATGGAAACTACTGGAGAAATTGGCGGAGTTCGACTTTCGTGTTGAACAGCAAAATGGTGGAGTTCGACTCTTTTGCTTGGACGTGTACCCGCGCATCATCGAGGAAGTAATTAATGCACAACCTCAAGATACGAAACTGCAGAAATGGTTCAAGGCCATGGCTGAGAAAGAACCCGAAACTTGGCAAACTGGAAGAGACGGAGGTCTGAGGACACGAGGGAGGCTCTGTGTGCCCGATGTACCTGAATTAAAGGAGAAAATCCTTGGTATAGCTCACCGTTCCAAATATTCTATACATCCAGGAAGTACCAAGATGTACAAAGACTTACGACGACAATTCTGGTGGAAAGGCATAAAGGCGGACGTGGCTAAATTCGTGGAGTCATGTTACACATGCCAAAGAGTAAAGGCGGAACATCAGAAACCACCAGGATTGCTCCAACCTTTGGAAATACCTGTGTGGAAATGGGAGCACTTATCCATGGACTTTGTCACTGACTTGCCAAGGTCGAAGAAAATGCACGACGCTATTTGGGTAGTAGTAGATCGATTGACAAAATCCGCGCATTTTATCGCTTATAGTATGAATTATTCGGTAGAAAAGTTGGGAAAGCTATATGTTGAAAACATTGTTCGTTTTCACGGCATTCCAGTCTCAATCGTATCCGACAGAGATTCTCGATTCAGATCTGGCCTATGGAAAAGTTTGCAAAAAGCTTTTGGCACAGAAATTAAAATGAGTACGACAGCACACCCACAAACTGACGGTCAAACGGAGCGAGTAAATCAAGTTCTTGAAGACATGCTACGAGCGTGTGTTTTGGACTTTGGAGAATCGTGGGAGGATTCTTTACCACTGGTAGAATTCTCATACAACAACAGCTATCATGCAAGCATCGGGATGGCACCTTTCGAAGCTCTGTATGGCAGACCGTGTAGGTCACCTACTTGTTGGGGAGAAGTTGGCGAGAGATCCTTCTGGAAATCGAAATTGGGGAAATTGGATCCTAACTTGGGTCCTGAGATTATTCGGGAAACCTCAGAGAAAATTGATATCATCCGAGAACGGCTACAAGCTGCTCAGAATAGACAAAAACATTATGCAGACAAAGGTAGACGGCCAATGGACTATGAAGTTGGGGATGAAGTTCTTTTGAAAATATCGCCCGTAAGAAGTCTGGTTCGTCACAAAAAGAAGGGAAAGCTATCGCCACGATATGTAGGCCCGTTTCCAATCACAGCTAAGATCGGAACAGTAGCTTATCGACTAGATCTACCTATGGAGCTTGCTGGAATTCACAACGTATTTCATGTATCTATGCTGAAGAAGTATGTTCGTGATCCGTCGCACATCATTGATCACAGCGATCTCAAGGTGAATGAAAATGCAAAGTATGTTGAAAAACCATTCAAAATATTAGATCGTGAGGTGAAGAAGATTCGCACGAAAGAGATACCATTAGTCAAAGTACAATGGAATCGACATGATGAAGGAGAAGCTTCTTGGGAAGTAGAGTCTGAAGTTCGTAAGAAGTATCCTTACTTATTTGCTGATGACTGATTTCGGGGACGAAATCCCGATTAAGGGGGAGGTATTGTAAGACCCCGAAAATTTTTTTTTTTAGCATATATATATATATTTTATCTATTTATATATGTGATTGTTGTTATTATATTTTAAATATACACTTGGCATTTTGCCATTGGGCAATGAAATGTGCCATGTGGTCATCAATTAAGAAGGGTGCATGAGAAATTATGTACACCCTTGGGTGACATCTAAAATGTGAATGGTGGGTATATATGAATGGTGGATGAATGAAAGAGTGGTGGATGAATCTAAGAGTGGTAGCTAAATTTGAGAGTGGTAGATAAATTTGAGAATGGAAGATGAGAGTGGTGGATGAATCTAAGAGTGGTAGCTAAATTTGAGAGTGGTAGATAAATTTGAGAATGGAAGATGAGAATGATGGATGAATGTGAGAATGGTGGATAAATTTGAGAATGGAAGATGAGAATGATGGATGAATGTAAGAGTGGTAGATAAATTTGAGAATGGAGGATGAACCATTTCTCTATAAATACCACATTTCAAATGCTAATGAATACACAAGTAGTAGAGAAAAATTTAGAGAAAGAAAGAGAAAGAAAAGAGTGAGAAGTACTCTTTGAGTTGGCAAGGAGCAAGCACTTGAAGTTCAACACACACACAACCAAGGTAGGGTTCTACTATCTTATATATTTCATGTTGAGTTTGAAAGAAAATAAGGATTTCTTGTCTTCTTTAGAAGTAGAAATCTTGTTTGATAAATTCATGCAAAAATGAATTTGGCTTGAGGTTGAAAAAAAAAATTAAAGTTCATATACGTTGAATTTTTCAAATTTCAATTCATAACAGTTTTAGTATAGAAATTCTAATTAAATGTAGAAAAATCGTTTTTGAGCAAGGTTTGTTGGAATAGTTTCCTAACTTCTAAATTTGTTTTCAATAAAAATTTTATGAAGAAATGATGTGATTTACTATTTTTCTCTGATTTTAGAAATGGCTGTTACACAGCAGGTAATCACACTGTTTTTGTGTATCTACTTGAATTTATAATTGGATGATGTTCCACTCATCCTAAAATCTTGAAAATTTCTGAAGGTATTCATACGTGAATCTAGTTTCTACCTGTAAAATTTCACATTTTTATTCCAAGAGATGAATTTTAAAAAATTCAAATACTATTGCTGGGTTGAACAAATATATATATTTCCAGCTTTTTGTTTTGAGATGCTAAATAATATTTTAGCATAGGAAAATACTTTTTCCTTTAAGTATTTCGAATTTATGAATAATATTGACAGGAAAATGGTTTTATTTTATGGGATATATATAAATATTATATATATGTCAATGATGTTGATAATTCAATTGAGTGATAATATTGAATTGAAGTATTTCTTTAGATACCTAAGGGTATTTATACAAATTAGTTGAGATATCTGGAAAAAATGGATACTGTGGACTTAAGGTAAACCCCTGAGAATGAATATATTGCTTAGGGAACTGTGTTGACATATATTCAGTAATGATATATATTACGAATGGTGATGTGATTATCTTGATTCTTTTAAAATCAAGTATAAGATAATAATAAAGATATTAACATGCTATTATTGTTTATTATGAATAACATAATGTATATGGCGCATGTTATTTATGATGCATAAAATATATGCATGTGATATTTGCCATACTAATTGCAAAATAAATTGGCATATGGCAACGTGGTTGTATTGGAAAGAAAGTGACTGGACTTTTAAGTAAATTCCTTACATCTCCTAGTAACAATGTATTTGTGAAAATAAAACCGTGAGCTTGTTATGTAGACATACGTGTATGGGTATGTATGTTGTGCATACAAGCAAAACGAGAAATATTGTTATTTGGAGAAGTATGGAGAATTACAAAGGCACAGTTACAGGTAGTGGCTCAAGTTGATTCATATGTATATCATTGATATAACTGTTGAAATGAAATATATGAGCAGATATACTATGAAATGTATGCATGAAATGTAATACATGAAGTATTGATATAAGATGTATGCCATATGTATTGCATGAAATAATTGCATCTGGCATGAGACACAGTTACATGTGAAATATATTGCATAGAAAATCATATACATTTATGATTATTTTTGTAACTGTGGAGTTGAGATACCACCGATAGGACAAAAGATCCTAGGAAACAGTTAGTGCACTAATATATCACCCTTGCTAAAAACAGTACGTAAACCCTCTTGTCAATGAGTGACAATCGCGGTAGGTCCTAAAAAGGCGGGGACTGGGTGATATACATCCTAAAAAGGCGGGGATGCTGTTGTGGTAAGATGGTTGAGTACCTTAAAAATAAGGTAGCCATCTGTTATGATGAAATGGTAAATCCTAAAAATAAGGTTGCTATTTGAGTACTGATATCCGTTTGGTAAGAAAGACAGGACAGAGAAGATGGCAGACAAAATTGCATGAGCATTGCATTGTATATCTGTCATATGCATAAAGCATGATTATTTTTATAAAAATGAGATGAATATATCCTGCAATATATCAATGAATAAGGATATTATATGTGATGTTTAATTGATGATGAGATTTATTGATGGATTTAAAAATCCTGATGTTTCTTTTAAAAGCATCATGTAATATTTGAGGTTTACGAACCTTACTGAGCAATAGTGGTTTTTGCTCACCCCTTTTATTTTTTCCCCCCCACAGGATCAAGTCAGTAACTTGGAAGAGAAAATTGGGAAGTTATGAGGATGGATCTGACAGTGTTACTCTCTGTAAATACTCATTTAGAGTTTGAGAATAATTTGAGTACATTACGGGACTGTACTCACATGATATACTAGTACTCATTGTTGTCTTTATATTTTGGAATGTAGTATTTTCCGCACTTTATGTATTTTATAAAACTCTTAAATTTGTATTGGAATTATCCAAAGATGAGTGTTAGATGTTTTATGTTATAGTATCATTTCCGCATAGGGGTTACCCTGTGTGGGGCGTTACAAGTTTGGTATCAGAGCTCTTGGTTGAGCAAGTACTAGTCACGAAAGAGAAACACTGTCAATAAATAAGTTACTGAATTTTGGTACCTATGGTTTCAGGTTTGGATAGGGATGTCCAAAACCCGAAGGGGGGTGAGTCTGCCTTTAGTAAGACCCTATATATATAAAGTCATAGTAACTTTATTAAGAGTTGGGGATTGGGGCAAATATATGTGTATATATATATAAATATATATATATATATATATATATGAAATGATCTTTTACTGTGTGTTGATTTGAAATATTATGTGAACAAGGAAGGAGTATGGCTAGAAGAATGAGGTCTAACGCAACCCCATCGCCAGTAGACATTCCAGAAAGTCGGGCTGGGACTTCTCGAGTAGAACCAAGTCCGCCGGCCGTTGACCAAACCATACGACTCATGGAAAACTTCTTTCAGAGAATGGATCAGCATCTGACAGGAAGACCACCTGTACCTGCGGCTGGCGAAACTCTATTGCCAAGATTCTTGGCACTGAAGCCAGACAGGTTCTATGGGAACGAAGGCCCAACAATGTCCTTACAATGGATACAACGTCTGGAAAATATCTATGAAGGGCTATTATGCACAACTCAAGAAAAAAGGCGATTGGCAGTATTCCTATTGGATGGTGAAGCTAGAAACTGGTGGAACTCAGAAAAAAGTACTGTGGAAAATGTTGAATTAATGACTTGGGAAGCCTTTACAAAAATCTTTCTAGGTAAGTATTTTCCTGAAACTGAAAAAGAGAAAATGGAAATAGAGTTTATGACCCTGAAACAAGGGCAGATGACAGTGATACAATATCAAAACAAGTTCGAAGCATTATCTCGTTTCGGGCTACATTTAATAGATACACCGGAGAAAAAGACCCGCAAATTTGTGAAGGGACTAATCCCTCCGATTGGAAGATTATTGGTGGGAGACTTTGATTTGAGCTATGCGGTTGCTGTCCGGAAAGCTTTGCACATGGAAGATTACCACAAGGAGAGTAAGAAGGAGACAGAGTTACGAGGTAAAGGAAAAGCTCCTCAGGTTCGGGGATCATCGGGACCTGATAACAAAAGGAGGAAGACTGACGGAAATGTCTCCAGGGCGGGAGTGCAAGCCCCTCAGAAGAATGCGTCAACATCTGAGGTGATCTGTTATAACTGTGGTGAGAAAGGACATTTTGCAACTAAGTGTCCAAAACCATCAAAGCTGACGTGCTATAACTGTGGAGGAGCAGGCCACAAAAGTAAAGATTGCAAGAAGCCGAAGGCAAAACCCGGACCACCTCAACCTGGAGCACGAGTAAACGCTTTGGCAATCATTTCTGATAGCGTGAAGATGGAAGGTACACTTACAGTTTTTCATAGTTGCGCTACGACTTTATTTGATACTGGTGCTACACGTTCATTTATTTCTTCATCATATGTGAATACCTTGGGTATAGAAACAACACCGTTAGATACGATTTTATCGGTCTCTACACCCTTGGGGGATAAGACTGATTTGACATGTATGTGTAAGGACTGCGATGTCCGAATAGCCAGTAGAGTGATGCCTGCTGACTTGATTCTTCTACCAATGAAGAATTTTGATATGATACTTGGTATGGATTGGCTGACAACCTATGGTGCTACATTAGATTGTCAACAGAAAACAATTAAATTCTTTACTCCAGGATCACCCGAGCTAGTTTTTTCAGTGTTCTCCTAGGGTAGATACCTTTATTTCTGGGTATTTAGCATCCCTAGAGGATTCGAGTAGCTCGCAAAATTTAGATCGAATCTCTGTAGCTCGAGAGTATAAAGACGTATTTCAAGAAATTCCAGGACTACCACCGAAGAGGGAGATTGATTTTTCAATTGAGCTAATTCCTGGAACGAATCCTATTTCAATTTCTCCTTACCGAATGGCTAAGCTGGAATTGGTGGAATTAGACAAACAACTGAAGGAACTTCTAAGGCTGGGTTTTATACGAGAGAGTACGTCTTCTTGGGGATCGCCGGTGCTGTTTGTCAAGAAAAAGGACGGATCGTTGCGGATGTGTGTGGATTACCGGCGCTTGAATCAAGTCACTATCAAAAATAAGTACCCACTACCCCGTATAGACGATTTATTCGATCAACTACAAGGAGCAGCAGTATTCTCAAAGATCGACTTACGATCCGGATATCATCAACTATTGGTGCGTGAATCTGACGTATCCAAGACAGCCTTCTGCACGCGTTATGGACTTTTCGAGTTCTTGGTGATGCCGTTCGGAGTTACTAATGCTCCAGCTATCTTCATGGACCTGATGAATCGCGTATTTCGACCTTACTTGGACAAATTCATTATCGTGTTCATTGACGATATACTAATTTACTCGAAGACGCCAGAGGACCACGAGCAGCATCTACGAATAGCTTTACAAACGCTAAGGGAGCATAAATTGTACGCCAAGTACGAGAAGTGCGACTTTTGGCTCAAGGAGGTGAAGTTTTTGGGACACATGGTATCGGGAGAAGGAATCAAGGTGGACCCCTCAAAGGTTGAAGCGGTGCTTGAGTGGAACCAACCCACTACTCCGACTGAAGTCAGAAGTTTCTTGGGACTAGCAGGTTACTACCGAAGATTCATAGAAGGATTTTCGAAAATTGCTTTGCCGATGACTCGTTTGACTCGAAAGGACGTGGCGTTCGTATGGGATGCTAAATGTGAACAAGCTTTCCAATCGTTGAAGGAAAAATTGACTACCGCTCCTGTTCTAATGCTTCCTAAAGACGGTGCTAGATTTACTGTGTACAGTGACGCTTCGTATCAGGGTCTAGGATGTGTGCTAATGCAAGAACAAAGAGTTAACGCGTACGGCTCACGGCAGTTGCGATCTCACGAACTCAACTACCCGACGCATGATCTAGAATTGGCTGCAGTAGTCTTTGCACTCAAATTGTGGAGACACTATTTGTATGGCGAGGAGTTCGACCTGTACACCGATCACAAAAGCCTAAAGTACCTGTTCTCTCAGAAGGAGTTAAACATGCGGCAAAGACGATGGATGGAGCTGATGAAGGACTACAACTTCGCTCTACAATACCACCCAGGAAAGGCAAACGTGGTAGCTGATGCGCTGAGTCGTAAACCTCGCGGAATCATTGCATTTCTAATGATACAAGAATGGAAACTACTGGAGAAATTGGCGGAGTTCGACTTTCGTGTTGAACAGCAAAATGGTGGAGTTCGACTCTTTTGCTTGGACGTGTACCCGCGCATCATCGAGGAAGTAATTAATGCACAACCTCAAGATACGAAACTGCAGAAATGGTTCAAGGCCATGGCTGAGAAAGAACCCGAAACTTGGCAAACTGGAAGAGACGGAGGTCTGAGGACACGAGGGAGGCTCTGTGTGCCCGATGTACCTGAATTAAAGGAGAAAATCCTTGGTATAGCTCACCGTTCCAAATATTCTATACATCCAGGAAGTACCAAGATGTACAAAGACTTACGACGACAATTCTGGTGGAAAGGCATAAAGGCGGACGTGGCTAAATTCGTGGAGTCATGTTACACATGCCAAAGAGTAAAGGCGGAACATCAGAAACCACCAGGATTGCTCCAACCTTTGGAAATACCTGTGTGGAAATGGGAGCACTTATCCATGGACTTTGTCACTGACTTGCCAAGGTCGAAGAAAATGCACGACGCTATTTGGGTAGTAGTAGATCGATTGACAAAATCCGCGCATTTTATCGCTTATAGTATGAATTATTCGGTAGAAAAGTTGGGAAAGCTATATGTTGAAAACATTGTTCGTTTTCACGGCATTCCAGTCTCAATCGTATCCGACAGAGATTCTCGATTCAGATCTGGCCTATGGAAAAGTTTGCAAAAAGCTTTTGGCACAGAAATTAAAATGAGTACGACAGCACACCCACAAACTGACGGTCAAACGGAGCGAGTAAATCAAGTTCTTGAAGACATGCTACGAGCGTGTGTTTTGGACTTTGGAGAATCGTGGGAGGATTCTTTACCACTGGTAGAATTCTCATACAACAACAGCTATCATGCAAGCATCGGGATGGCACCTTTCGAAGCTCTGTATGGCAGACCGTGTAGGTCACCTACTTGTTGGGGAGAAGTTGGCGAGAGATCCTTCTGGAAATCGAAATTGGGGAAATTGGATCCTAACTTGGGTCCTGAGATTATTCGGGAAACCTCAGAGAAAATTGATATCATCCGAGAACGGCTACAAGCTGCTCAGAATAGACAAAAACATTATGCAGACAAAGGTAGACGGCCAATGGACTATGAAGTTGGGGATGAAGTTCTTTTGAAAATATCGCCCGTAAGAAGTCTGGTTCGTCACAAAAAGAAGGGAAAGCTATCGCCACGATATGTAGGCCCGTTTCCAATCACAGCTAAGATCGGAACAGTAGCTTATCGACTAGATCTACCTATGGAGCTTGCTGGAATTCACAACGTATTTCATGTATCTATGCTGAAGAAGTATGTTCGTGATCCGTCGCACATCATTGATCACAGCGATCTCAAGGTGAATGAAAATGCAAAGTATGTTGAAAAACCATTCAAAATATTAGATCGTGAGGTGAAGAAGATTCGCACGAAAGAGATACCATTAGTCAAAGTACAATGGAATCGACATGATGAAGGAGAAGCTTCTTGGGAAGTAGAGTCTGAAGTTCGTAAGAAGTATCCTTACTTATTTGCTGATGACTGATTTCGGGGACGAAATCCCGATTAAGGGGGAGGTATTGTAAGACCCCGAAAATTTTTTTTTTTAGCATATATATATATATTTTATCTATTTATATATGTGATTGTTGTTATTATATTTTAAATATACACTTGGCATTTTGCCATTGGGCAATGAAATGTGCCATGTGGTCATCAATTAAGAAGGGTGCATGAGAAATTATGTACACCCTTGGGTGACATCTAAAATGTGAATGGTGGGTATATATGAATGGTGGATGAATGAAAGAGTGGTGGATGAATCTAAGAGTGGTAGCTAAATTTGAGAGTGGTAGATAAATTTGAGAATGGAAGATGAGAGTGGTGGATGAATCTAAGAGTGGTAGCTAAATTTGAGAGTGGTAGATAAATTTGAGAATGGAAGATGAGAATGATGGATGAATGTGAGAATGGTGGATAAATTTGAGAATGGAAGATGAGAATGATGGATGAATGTAAGAGTGGTAGATAAATTTGAGAATGGAGGATGAACCATTTCTCTATAAATACCACATTTCAAATGCTAATGAATACACAAGTAGTAGAGAAAAATTTAGAGAAAGAAAGAGAAAGAAAAGAGTGAGAAGTACTCTTTGAGTTGGCAAGGAGCAAGCACTTGAAGTTCAACACACACACAACCAAGGTAGGGTTCTACTATCTTATATATTTCATGTTGAGTTTGAAAGAAAATAAGGATTTCTTGTCTTCTTTAGAAGTAGAAATCTTGTTTGATAAATTCATGCAAAAATGAATTTGGCTTGAGGTTGAAAAAAAAAATTAAAGTTCATATACGTTGAATTTTTCAAATTTCAATTCATAACAGTTTTAGTATAGAAATTCTAATTAAATGTAGAAAAATCGTTTTTGAGCAAGGTTTGTTGGAATAGTTTCCTAACTTCTAAATTTGTTTTCAATAAAAATTTTATGAAGAAATGATGTGATTTACTATTTTTCTCTGATTTTAGAAATGGCTGTTACACAGCAGGTAATCACACTGTTTTTGTGTATCTACTTGAATTTATAATTGGATGATGTTCCACTCATCCTAAAATCTTGAAAATTTCTGAAGGTATTCATACGTGAATCTAGTTTCTACCTGTAAAATTTCACATTTTTATTCCAAGAGATGAATTTTAAAAAATTCAAATACTATTGCTGGGTTGAACAAATATATATATTTCCAGCTTTTTGTTTTGAGATGCTAAATAATATTTTAGCATAGGAAAATACTTTTTCCTT